>CAUYON010054872.1:0-66422 GCA_963573935.1 Arctocebus calabarensis
CCTTTAGGCTGCTCAGTCACTAGATTACTCGCTCCCGCCCGATGGCTGTTCTGCGACCCTGAGGGTGGAGCTTGCCGGGGCAGTTCTTCTACAATGGCTCCACACAGCCCACAACCAAACACTGGAAGCTCTTTTTGGCTCGGTGGCTCAGTCTGGAGCCCCAGACAACACTCAAATGCCTCCGCACTCTTGCCCTAGTTCTCTCAAGGCAGTTCAACCGAGTGCCAAGTCCAAGAGAAACCCAAACAGCTCACAGGTAAGGCCTTTCCAGTTTGCAATCTCACTGGTGCTGTAGTCACAGCTGCCGGCAGGATTAGACCGAATGAACACACGCAACCACTTGCCAGATCTCCACTGCTTTTGCCTTCCTCAGGGGTCCAGAAGTCTCACGCTGTCTCCCTGTGTCCCCAAAGGGATGTTTCTGGGCAGATCTCGCCAGCCAGAGATGGCTGAAGTCTTCTCTCCCCAGTCTCACCGAGCCCAGTTGCAAGGAAGCTGTTACTCGGCCATCATCTTGGCTCCTCCTCTTGGATTTACTTTTTATTTTTATTATTCTAAGGTGTCTGTGATCTTTAACACAAACAGAACATGGAACCTTTGAAACAGTCCAAGATCAGGATGTCAGAGAAGACCCCAATTAGGCCAGCACACAAATCACAGGAGTAACAATTAATACTCAAGAAGCTTTTTGTTCAGACAGACGATACTTCTGGTCATACCAAGGTGATAGAAGTAAAGAGCTATCTTATCTCACCTTGTCCAGAGCATATCTTTTCTTCTTTAACAAGGTTTAAACATTCTGCATATCCTAACTCCACAAAAGCACTCACTCGCCCAGAGCAAGCAGCCCCACCTGCCCTGGTGAGCCTCACCTGCTTAGAGACCTCACAGCAGAGCAGCGCTGGAGGAGGGCAGTGTAGGTTCAGCAAGACGCTTCTTGAGTTTTAAAGGTGCCAGGCCTCCAGCAAGGTAACAGATTTTGCACTGGGTTTAGGGTTTCTCAAATCTACTTCTCTCCTGTTTCTGTTTTCCTTTGCCCATATTCTGTAATCATTTTCTTAATTCAATTCCTAACCTACTTTTAACTAATACTTGAATATTGGTTGTAAGCTTATTAAATCATTATTACTGGTAATGCAGGGACATGGAGATATGACTCTTCCCTTAAGGACTCCCACATGTGCCTGTTTGTGTAGCCTCAGGGCTTCTCCATATGGTGTGACCACATGAGTTAGTTTGGGCTGCCTCATACCACGGTGGCCTCAGACCAGTCAGTCTACGTACATACTGGGTCAGGGGCCCTTGCCAGCAAGATGGAAGCTGAATCCCTTTTTTCTGACCTTATCTTGGAATCACACTGCATTACAATCTGTTGGTCACAAGCAACCTACAAATTTAAGGGAAAGGGAATTAGACTTAACTACTGAATGAATGAAAGACAAGTTGCTAGGAGAACATTTGCGATAAGAGGTTTTCTTGTGATCATCTTTGGAAAATACAGTCTTTACATCCCCATTCAAGCTCTGAGTGAACAAATTATTCTTTAAGGAGGATGGCATGAGATCTTATCAGAAAATAATCCAGACTAAATGGAAATTACTGAATATTATCCAATATTTTAAAATGGACTTTTAAAATTTCAATACCTGCCACTTTCTAGTGAAACTGAGATCAAAACATGATGGGATAGATAAGAAGTATTTCTTTTGGCAGTGAGGAAGGATTTTGTGACAAAGCAGGCCATTGAACATTAGAAAAGGTTACTATAGAAAAGAGAAGAATCAATATCTCTGGAGGTTTTAAAGACTGTTGTAGAGGTATTTCATGAGTTTCACTTGTGTCAGTGTGGTCCTAGCTAGAGGGGAGAGATAGATTGGATGACTTTTTTAGACTTCTACCAGTAACATAATTCTTCTGAATTCACAGGGCATAAAGAGGTTGACTGGGTAACCTTGAAAGGTGTTTTGGTCAGTGAAAGAGCTTGTTTTATTTTATTTTTATATGTGTCATTCATTCCTTTATTTTGAGTTCTATGTCCCACAAAAAACATTGCAATTTCCTACATGTACTGTTCTAACCAATGCCATTGTCAAAGGGTGTTCCAAGACCTAATTCCTTTCCTGTGATTACTAACTAGAAGGAAATATTTTGTGATGAGTTAAAATTTGAATCCTCTTTTTGCTTGGCATGACTGGCAAGATAAGTAAATTGTCTGTGGGTAATGGTTTGTGTCTAAGCATGTTGTGTCAAGCATGTTGGTGTGTATAGGAATATATCACGTGGAAAGCTCAAGTGGTGTCAAGGATTTTGCTCTGCCTACATTACTTGATTTGATTCTAAGCAACTTCAGTGTAAAATTAGTGTCCCCATTTTAAAGATGATGTAAATTTAAGCACATAGAAGTTAAGTAACTTGACAGGTCAAGAGACAAAGCTGAGATTTAACCCAATTATGCTAACACTGAAGCCTTACTAAATAATGAGCCACTATACTATTTATTATTGAACAGCCATGAAATAAGTATTCAATCTCCTTTTTAAGTTTAAATTGTATTTTCAAATAAGATCTGAGTCTGGAATTTATAAATCAGAATCCCACAATGTCAGTGAAATACATGTCAAGTACCCCTTTATCTGGCATGCAAGCCCTTTTACCATCTGACCTCCATTTTCTTCTTTATTTAACTTTTGTTTTTTTTTCCTATTCCTCTAAGATACACCTCTGCTGTAGCCAAAATGGGCATTCCCCGTGCTTTTGTGAAAACTTTCTTTTACCTGATGATCGTAGAAGAGCTCATCACATTCTTCCTTATCTTCCAAGCCATTCAAAAGCTATTTTTCAAAGAAAACAAAAAAAGCTGCCTTTTCCATAAAGCCACGTAGAATACCCCAAAAGAAGAGATTTCACCTGTATTCCAATGCCTCTTATTTTCTGTATGATTTGTGAGAAATTTCATCATGTTATAGTTGCTATTTTTCTGTGTAGAATCCCCTCACCAAATCATAAATTTCTAGGTGGAAAAATTGGCCACATTCCTCGCTTTTTTTCTCTTTTCTTTTTCTTTTCTTTTTTTTTTTTTTTTTTTGCTTTTTTCTATTTTCTAGTCCTGGCACAGTGTGCCACAATTCAAATTTGTTTAATGTTGGGTAAGTATCCAACTTCCTGTTATCCAGTGTCTGAACTAAGCTGCATTATTGCCTGAATTTCAATTTCTCAGACCTGCACTTGAGAGCAATATTTATTTTCCTCAGCTTTAAATATTGTTATCACAATTATGAAGTGGCTAATCAACTTTTGTGGAAATGTTGCTATTAGTGTAAGAGTGATTTCTCTGTTTGCTGCCACTATATCACTTCTTCAGTGTATCTTTTAATAACTCTAGAATGCTCTTTTATCAGATAACAAACACAATTAGGTGTACTTTGTTTAATCAATTGAGCACAAAGAATCTAGTCTGATTTATTTAATTGATTAGCCCCCAGCATCAATGATGCCAAAATTCTGAACTGAATTTCTAAGGATAATCCTCTAGAAGCTAGGAGCTTGTGCCATTTCCTAGGGCCACAGATTACACACCTGAAACTGGCCAGCACCTCCCTGTACTGTTATTTACATTAGAGTCTGCACTGATATATTGATTATAAGTACTGTTGGTTTTGTATATGAAGGATGGTAACACTATGATTAAAGATTTTGAATGTTAAACCTAAAACTCAAACAGTACCTCAGACTATATATTAAGGGTACCTTCATTATTATTATTTAAAATATGTACTCTTGCCATCTATTGATATCCTACTATATTCTAAAAAGGATTTTAAGAATTTTGTAAATATATTAAGATACAAATTTTAACATCAGTTATAACTAAATAGTAAGGATGAGGTGAGATTATAACAAGGATAAAGGAAGAAAATAGACTCCAGAATAAAGCTAATAATCAAGATCACCGTTCTGTTGTCATATGCCCTTAGCAAGAGTAGGCTACAAATTGTACTGTAATTACCAACATGAAGAAGGAAACCTATTTGGGTTTATCATTAGTCGTACTGATTTGCAGTTCCTATTAAATACAAACAAACATTTGCTGCAGAGGTGTGCGAGTACTTAGGAAACTAAGAAAACAGTTTTATGGATCTAAAAAAGAGAACACTGTTTAAGCCTAGGAATGATCAGTAGGTAATAATTACAAACCAGTATTAGCTACTTCAAATTAGAAAACTTTAAAGATTATAGTTAATAGTATTACTTACATTTAGTAATATGCCAGTATCTCCTATACGAGGCCATTTGTGATTTCCTGTTGCACTGTCTGGATTCAGAGCTCTCACCTTCGCAGGACTCCAGAAAAACCATTCATGTTAGTGGTGGCAGCTCATTCTGTCACCACAGACTTGGTTTTCAATGCCATGCTAGGATAGCATTTAAAATACTTGTCAGTTTGCCCGTATCTTTATTTCTAGGTTCATATCGTGCTGCTTACAACCTACCCCAGTTGCTGTGGATCCCCGTATTTAAATTCAGTGTTTTTCCTCCTTTGGCCGGAGATTGTCACAGATTCGGGGGCAGGAAAGATGGCCTTAGGAAAGTTTCCCCTACCTAGTGAAACACAGAAGCTCTCTTTTTTCTGTTATATTGATTATAATTCCATATGTAATTCCACTGGAGGAAAAAAAGCATTCACCTGCCTTTAAAAAATTAATAACTTGAAAAAAAATCAATACTCCCTGAGGTCTCTTTGAGGTCTAGATATTGACTAATTAGCTCAGCTAAGCTGAGTATCTCTTTTTATACATTGACCATATACGTTTTCTGATTCTTAGATTATACATAGTGCCACCTAAATCTCTCCCTGTTTTGGTCTGTAAGTAATCCTATGCATATGCAGGACATTTGTATAAATTACACATTTCTCTTTCTTTTGCCTTTTCATATAGTTTCTTATTTCTTATTTACTTTGGCTATTATAATATAGATTGTTTTCCTTTTCCTTACTGTTTTTCCTAAAAAAAAAATATGACTTTCATCTATGGAACTTTCATTTTTAAAACATATGAAACATTTTTCAATAACGCATTTCATGCATTTATTTTTTACTCAATATTTAAATTATCAGGTAAGTAGATATTAAAGGTCTATTGCTTACTTTGACAAAGTTAAGGACAACTTCCTACTTAAATCATTCTTTTTCATCATGAACATCCTTTCTAGAGTTCACTTGGTATAAAGCTTGAGCAATGCTCTTTTTTATTTATTACACCAGTCTTAATCATATCAAAATTGTAAAATATACCCTTTGAAATTTAATATTAGCCTGCAATTTTATTGAGGTAAGAAAAACTAATGATGTGTTAGCAATTGCAGCAGAAGGACATTCATGATTATTGAAAAATGGGCATGAGGACAGCACCAGGGGCTCAGTGGGTAGGGTGCTAGCCCCATATACCGAGGGTGGTGGGTTCAAACCCGGCCCCGGCCAAACTGCAACAAAAAAAATAGCTGGGCGTTGTGCTGAGTGCCTGTGGTCCCAGCTACTTGGGGGGCTGAGGCAAGAGACTTGCCTAAGCCTAGGAGTTGGAGGTTGCTGTGAGCTGTGTGACGCCATGGCACTCTGCCATGGGCTATAATGAGAAAATCTGTACCTACAAAAAGAAAAAAAAAAGAAAGAAAGAAAAGAAGAAGAAAGAAATAGAAAAATTAGCTCAGACATGGTAGCAGGTGCCCATGGTCCCAGCTACTCGAGACTGAGGCAGGAGGATAGTTTGAACCAAGGAGTTTGAGGTTGCTATAAGCTAAGCTGAGCCCATAACACTCTAGCCTGGGCAACAAGACTCTATCAAAAACAAAAGAGAGGAGGGTGGCGCCTGTGGCTCAGAGGAGTAGGGCGCCAGCCCCATGTACCGGAGGTGGAGGGTTCAAACCTGCCCCAGCAAAAAAAAAAATACTGCATAGCAGTATTCCCAGATAGTTTTTTTGTTCGTTGGGAGGTTGGGCTTTGGGGGGGCAGAGTTAATACTTTGCATGAAATATCTTATCTTATAACAGTGAAATTGCTTTCTGTTTTGTCTTGTGATTTTTTTTTAGGTGAAATTTAAGTTTTTATGTGAGTCGTACTATTATACCTATCTTGAGTGTCTTGCTTGTACCGTATCACATCATACCTTTGTTTAATTCTTAATAAACTGTTCACTTGTTAAAAAGAAAAAAAAGAAATATCAACTACTGTCATGACTCACTGGGCATTTGGGCAGAGTCAATCCTCACCCCACACTTTGATGGACTCCTCCAGGTGCCAGAAACTTTCGATGACTGGGTGATTTAGCAACATTCTTGAAAAACCCGCCTAGTGAGTAATGAGATGTTTACCTGTAATTACCTCAGAGCAAAGGTTAAGCACTTTGGAATACTGAATACATTCTAAAAGATTATTTTCAAAATTTGCAAGAGGGGAAAATATGAGAACATCTGTTCTTTAAAATCACTGTAAAATATTCACGTACAAATAACTTAAAAATATTAAGTGCTGAATCTCTTTGGAGTCGTGTGAGTATAGGAGTTCAGAAAGTCTCAGCTGGGAAGAGAGAGAAATTTCTCTACAAGTTCTTCCTGAATTTTTTTTTTAAATCTTACAATTTTCTTTATAATGCTACACCTTTCCTTAGGGAATATTGCCATGATATTTAGATAGGTTTCTTTTTTTTTTGTAATAAGAGTTTTTAAAAATAGATTTTTCTTGGCAAGTGAGAGAAGTTTTTTTGGAACTGTTCTAGTCTCTGAGATAAACATTATGTAGAGCAGTGTTTATGCCACGAACCCAGAGATTCACCTGAAGCACTCTCATGCCCTCTACGGAGCAGTTTCACTCTTAGGAATTATCATCCCACCCTCAAATATAGGCCCTGGCAAGGCCCCAGTTCATGGACATTTTGCATCCTTTCTGATGCCCGTGTTACTCTCCATTGAAGGAGTCTTCAGAGTGATGTTTTGGTAAGGTCAGGACAGAATTCTTTTAGATACAAAGGACCTCCAGACCTGTTTAATATGCAATCCTGGAATCTAGTATTTAGAAGCATGGACTTTGATTCTACTGAAAGATAAACCACTAACTTGACCCGTTTTTTAAAACTAATGATGCCCAAGTAAGACTACAAAACCTAGAAAAAAATAATGCCTGGTTAAATTTGAATTTCAGATAAATAAGCAACTTTTACTAAGTATGTCCTAAATACTATATTTCATCTGGCACCTCTGTGCCCAAGTTCAGTGTCAACTGCCCAATGTTCATTTTCACTAATGAACTTTAGCTTCTACTTTTTTTTTTTTAAATCTCTATGAAAGGCATAACAAATTCTTTCTCGACCAAAAAATAACTGCCAGCCAAGGCATACGGCCAGTCTCATCCAATGTATGTTCTTTGCACAAAATTAGAAACTGGGCTTCCCCTCATTTCTTAAGAGATGATAATTAGAGAAAGGTACAAATGAGCTCACAACAAAACAAAACAAAAGATGAAAGGTAAGGAAATGATCTCAGGACCCAGAGGATGATAAAGAGCTCAGGGATCTTGTGTTTTGTTCACTCCTATTACCCCACTCTGTTTCTACCACTGTGCCCAACACACAATAAATACTTGTGTAATAATGGATCAATGAATAAGTAAATGAATAAGTCATACTCAAAGCCTGCTGCTCAAGCCACTGCTGCAGGATATCTGGGGTCCTCTCAGATCTCATTGTTGCCTTAGGCTCTAAAATAAGAGACTAATTATAATGAGTCTTTAAATGGGTGACAGGATGAGTGAATGGCTTTGATAAGAAACATATTTCTCTTTCCTAAATGGGACAATGCTTCTTCCCTGAGATAAAATAGATAAAAATAGACTAAAATTTAGATGAGAAACCATATAACTATTATAGGCATTTATGATCAAATAGTTTAAAAATCAGCTCGGCGCCTGTGGCTTAAGCAGCTAAGGCAACAGCCACATACACCTGAGCTGGCGGGTTCATATCCAGCCCGGGCCCACCAAACAACGACGGTTGCAACCAAAAAATGGCCGAGCGTTGTGGCGGGCGCCTGTAGTCCCAGCTACTTGGGAGGCTGAGGCAGGAGAATCACTTGAGCCCAGAAGTTGGAGGTTGCTGTGAGCTGTGATGCCACCGCACTCTACCCAGGGCGACAGTTTAAGGCTCTGTCTCAAAAAAAAAAAAAGAGAGAGATACTCCCAGAGTGATAGGATTACAGGTGTGAGCCACCATGCCTGGCCAATAATAGAATTATTTTCAGGTGTTTTTCTGGGGCCTGAACTATATGTTTCTTCTCTGGTTTGATCAGGTTTTCATCTTAGTTGTCCTTATTGGTCCTCTTGGTTTTCTTTCAGTGTCTATGATCTTTATCAATGAAAGAACTGTGTTTTTTATGTGGGTAATTGGCAGGAGGTCCCTCTGTTGTTCCTGCAGTCCTCTTGCCCTGTTCAGAGTTGGCTGTTGAGTGATTAGGAGTGGAAAGTACAGATGAGATCAGGTTGATTGGTCTATTTCCCACTTCTGATTTTTGTACCTGCTAACTCAAAGTTGGGCATTTATCCAGCTCCTCCAGGAAAAGGGCTCTGCCTCTGTGCCCTCCTTTGACCCTGCATGTCCTAGGAAGTGGCTAGCTTTACTCTGGGGTCTGTCTTGTAATATCTTCTTCCTTCTCTCCATCTTCTAGAAAATGGCCAGGATTTAAGTGGATTATGGCCTTCAGACCTTCTCATCACTATTACATGTGATTCATTAGTGAATGGCTTTACTGTATGTCACTGGGATTTGGGGAGGAAGGGAGGTCAGTGTATGTGCCATGAAATGTATCCTTGAAGCTCCTTTATACCATTACTGACTTACTGACTACTTGCCATTCCATTTTCTCTGTTGGCTTAATGACTGAAATAGATTTAAATATGTTCTTTTTTTTTTTCTCTTTTCAGGTTTTTTTTTTTTTTTTGAACCAGAGTCTCACTCTGTTGCCTTTGGTAGAGTGCCGTGGCATCTCAGCTCTTGAGCTTAAGCGATTCTCTTGCCTCAGCCTCCCAAATAGCTAGGACTACAGGAGCTTGCTACAACACCTGGCTATTTTTTTTTGCTATTGTAGTTGTCGTTGTTTGGCAGGCCCGGGCCGGGTTTGAACCTGCCAGCTCCAGTGTATGTGGCTGGCGCCCTAGCCACTGAGCTACATGTGCCAAGCCTTTTTTTTTTTTTCTGGGATAGTCTCACTCCATACCCTGGGTAGAGTGCATTGGCATAATTGCTCACAGCAACCTCAAATTCCTAGGCCTTAGCCTCCAGAGTAGCTGGGACTACAGGCACCCACCACAACGCCCAGCTATTTTTAGAGGCGGGGTCTCATTCTTGCTCAGGCTGGTCTCAAACTTCTGAGTTCAAGTGATCCTCCCGCTGTGGTCTCCCAGAGTGCTAGAATTTTTTTTTTTTTTTTTTTTTGAGACAGAGCCTCAAACTGTCACCCTGGATAGAGTACTATGGTATTACAGCTCACAGCAACCTCCAATTCCTGGGCTCAAGCGAGTCTCCTGCCTCCGCCTCCCAAGTAGCTGGGACGACAGGCGCCTGCCACAACACCTGGCCATTTTTTGGTTGCAGCTGTCATTGTTGTTTGGCGGGCCCAGGCTGGATTCGAACCCGCCAGCTTAGGTGTACGTGGCTAGCGCTTTAGCCCGTTGAGCCACAGGCGCCGAGCCCAGAGTACTAGAATTACAGGCGTGAGCCATCATGCCTGACCTAAAATTATTCTTTGTTTTCACAAATCATAGCTATCAATCTTTAGTCAAATAAAAAAATTACGATTTAGGGATTAAAATTTTTCTTTGTGTCTTTTTTTTTTTTTTTTTGTAGAGACCGAGTCTCACTTTTTCACCCTGGGTAGAGTGCTGTGGTGTCACACAGCTCACAGCAACCTCCAACTCCTGGGCTTAGGTGATTCTCTTGCCTCAGCCTCCTGAGTAGCTGGGACTATAGGCACCCGCCACAACGCCCAGCTATTTTTCTGTTTTGCAGTTCGGCCAAGGCCGTGTTTGAATCTGCCACCTTAGGTGTATGGGGCTGGCTCCCTACTCGATGAGCCACAGGTGCCGCCCTCTTTGTGTCATCTTACTTCATTTTAAGTAGAAGTTAGATATCACTGAAGCACCTGATGCTTCCCACCTTGGGATAGGTAGATTTCTATTTAGTTCAGGAATTGAGTAAGTTTACAAGACCTTTCTTGTTTGTCAGTAACTTTTTTCCAGACAAGGCTTGTTTACTTTTGCTTGTTTCATGGGAATGATAATAATAACTTCATCATACATTTATTGCTTAATGTATGCTAGATATTATTTTAAGTGCTTTATTTGAATTCATTTCCCTCAATAACAGTAATTACTGTTTTTTTTTTGTTATTATGTTTTTTTTTAAAGTTTTCTTTCTGCTGGACTGTATGGGAAGTAATTACTGTTATTATCCCTATTTTACAGACAATGAAACTGAGGCAGAGAGAGGTTAAGGAACTTGCTCAAGGTCACATAGCTGGTAAGTGGCAGAGCCGAGTTAGGCAGGCTTCCCAAGGCCACTCTTGTATTCGCTTTGGTACTCTGCCTCTCTAAAGGGAAGAGCTTCAGGAGGTTTTCCCAGGATGACTGACTGCTTTTCATATCTTACCAATTATGGGTATAAGAAAACCCTCTTATACTGAAACTTTCTTCAGTTTTAGGCATGTTCTTTATTGTTTGAAATAGAAATTGCTGATGACTCTGATTGCAGAAATGAATGTTTTAAATGATGTGATCACGAGTGAGTTCTATTTTAATTTATTGAGAACCTTTGCAAATTATTGTGTTGAAAAGATGTGACTTAAGCTACTAAAATGTCTTTTTTTTTTACTAAAATGTCTTTTTCTGCTATGTGTTAGAGAATTTTAAGTAGCATTAAAACTTTTGAATATGATACTTAAATCTTACAAGTCTTGGCTTCACTAACTTTGAGGTCTTTCACAATGTGTGTTTATTTCCATGCAGCATGAATAGTGGATTCATAAATGGTGAATGTTTTTCCAGTGAAAATTCTTTTTAAGAAAATATGGAAAAGAAATGTCCTTAAATGGACTGAACATATTTAGCCTGTCGGGCAGATAAATATGGGGGGAGAACATTTGTAAAACATTCAGACAGCATTCAGAAGACTTATTTTTAAAAAATTAAAAGTAAAGTCCAGGTGCTTGTGTGTGCATTTTAAAACATTTTCATTTCAGAAATGTTCAGTAAGATATGCTATTAGAGCAAAATGATGTGATGAACCTCTTATACCCATCACTTAACTTCCAGCAGTATTTCTTTGGGGATTGTTATGACCACTGCCATGAAGATGACTCCTTAGAGAGGTGTCACCACCCTTTGCATATTGTTTCATGGCAGAACCCATTTGAAAATGATAGAACTTAATGATGTTTCTTCTCTTTTCTTTTCTTTTTTATTTTGGAGACAGAGTCTCACTTCGTTGCCCTCAGTAGACTGTCATGGCGTCATAGCTCACAGCAACCTCAAACTCTTGGCCTCAAGAGATTCTCTTGCCTCAGCCTCCCGGGTAGTTGAGACATGTGCCCACCACAATGCCCAGCTATTTTTAGAGATGGGGTCTTACTCTTGTTCAGGCTGGTCTCAAACCCATGAGCTCAGGCAATCCACCCACCTTGGCCTCCCAAAGTGCTAAGATTACAGGTATGAGCCACCTCACCTGGCCTTAATGGTGTTTCAGTTCCATGATATTTCCTTAAATGCAACATTGTCTAGTTTTGATTATAGCAAACATCAGCAAAGGAACACCAGATCAGTTAAGATTATGTAAAAACTGGTTTTCTTCTTTTTAGGAGCTTGTTTTTTTCTCTGCCTGCGTAAGGCTTAACTGTGGCACTTATGGGGTTTTGTTAGTAGAAATTATGTTACAAACAGTGTATTTCAGTGAATTGTCCTACGAGTCCCTTGGTTCTCAGAAATAGAGTTGTTTATCATTTCGAGGATAGTGCCTTTCTGTATTCTTTTTTTATTTTTTGAGATAGAGTCTCATTTTGTCATCAGCAACCTCAAACTCTTGGACTCAAGCGATTCTCTTGCCTCAGCTTCCTGAGCAGCTAGGACTAGGCACCCAGCTCAATGCCCAACTACCTTTTCTACTTTAACAGAGACAGAGTCTCAGTCTTTTTTTTTTTTTTGAGACAGAACCTCAAGCTGTGGCATCGCAGCTTACAGCAACCTCCAATTCCTGGGCTCAAGCGAGTCTCCTGCCTCCGCCTCCCAAGTAGCTGGGACTACAGGCGCCTGCCACAATGCCTGACCATTTTTTGGTTGCAGCTGTTATTGTTGTTTGGCGGGCCGGGGCTGGATTCGAACCTGCTCAGGTGTATGCGGCTGGCGCCTTAGCCCGTTGAGCCACAGGCGCCGAGCCAGAGTCTCAGTCTTATTAAGGCTGGTCTTGAATTCCTGAGTTCAAGCAATCTACCTGCCTTGGCCTCCCGAGAGTGCTAAGAAAGAATCTTTTCTGGATTCTTTTTTTTTTTTTGCAGTTTTTGGCCAGGGCTGGGTTTGAACCTGCCACTTCCGGCATATGGGGCCAGTGCCCTACTTTGAGCCACAGGCACCGCCCCTTTTCTGCATTCTTGAATGCATAGGAACATTGGTAGAAGACCTGAGTTGCATTAAATGCTGTTTATATGGTCATCTTCAGGTGTTCTCATCCTTGTGGCTTTCAGCAGGTTTTCAGCTCGCCAGTTTGGTTCTCAGATTATAGCATACTCAGAATCACCTGGAGCTGGGCATAGTGGCTCAAGCATGTAATCCTAGCACTCTCAGAGGCCCAGGCAGGTGGATCACCCGAGCTCATAGATTTGAGACCAGCCTGAGCAAGAGTGAGAGGCCATCTCCAAAAATAGCTGTGTGTTGGGGTGGGCACCTGTAACCCTGACTACTTGGGAGGCTGAGACCAGAGAATTGCTTGAGCCCAAGAGTTTGAGGTTGCTATGAGCTATCATGCCATGACAGTCTACTGAGGGTGACAAAGTGAGACTCTGTCTCAAAAAAAAAATTAGAATCACTTGAAGACTGTTAAACATGCATATTTGGCTGAACATGGGGTGGCTTACATCTGTAATCCTAGCTCTCTGGAGGGCCAAGTTGGGAGGATCACTTCAGGCCAGAAAGTTTGAGACCAGCCTGAGGAAGAGCAAGACTGCTTCTCTACAAAAATGGAAAAATTAGCTGGCTGTGGTGGTGCACACCCTGTAGTCCCAGCCACTCAGGAGGCTGAAGATCAGCCTGGCTTCCAAAGATTAATTTATTAGATTTGGAATTTATCTCAGAAATCAGTTGGTTTTTTTTTTTGGTTGGAGCTGAGTTTGAACCCACCACCTCTGGTGTATGGGGCCAGCGCCCTACTCCTTTGAGCCACAGGCGCTCCCCCCAGAAATCAGTTTTTTAATAGTCATTCCAAGAAGAATGGAGTCCTGATTCTAATATCAGGGAAGGAGGACCTTAAGACATTGTTGGTTTTCATTAACTGCTGCTTTCTTTTCATCCTAGTTTTGTTTTTTTTTAAGCGACATAGTCTTGCTATGTTGCCCAGCCTAAACTCCATCTCCTTGGCTCTAGTGATCTTTCTGAGTAGCTGGGACTATAGGTGGGTGCCACCACACTCAGTTATTGTCCAAATTTTAACAAGGCTAATCTTTTTTTTTTTTTTTTGAGGCAAAGTCTCACTATGTCGCCTTTGGTAGAGTGCTGTGGCATCACAGCTCACAGCAACGTCTAACTCTTGGGCTTAAGCAATTCTCTTGCCTCAGCCTCCCAAGTAGCTGGGACTGTAGGCGCCTGCCACAACACTCAGCTATTTTATTTATTTATTTATTTATTTGCAGTTTTTGGCTGGGGCTGCGTTTGAACTCATCACCTCTGGCATATGGGGCCGGTGCCCTACTCCTTTGAGCCACAGGAGCCACCCTTTTTTTTGTTATTGTTGTTGTAGTTGTCGTCGTTTGGCAGGCCCAGGCTGGGTTCGAACCCTCTAGCTCCCGTGTATGTATGTGGCTGGTGCCTTAGCCGCTGAGCTATAGGTTCAATAGGTGCCAAGCCATTAATAAGGCTAATCTTAACAGGACATCTTGTGAAAATAATTGCAAAAAAAGTTTCTGTTCTTAGTATCATCTGCAGTGAGTGTTATGACCCCATATTCTCTATTATGACCTATAGACAGACTTATTGTCACAGAGGTTGTGTAAGTTCTAGCTGCTGTAACAAATTACCATAGACTGGGGTGGCTTATAAACAACAGGAACAGTTCTAAAGTCTGGAAGTCTAAGATCAGGGTGTCAGTGTGGTCACATTCTGGCGAGAGCCCTATTCCAGATTTCAGACAGCCAGCTGTTTTTGTTTTTGAGAATGGGTTTCATTTTCACACAGGCTAGAATCCAGTGGTATCATCTTATTGCAACCTCAGACTCCTGGGCTCAAGCAATCCTCCTGCCTCAGCCTTCTGAATGGCTGGGACTATAGGCAGCTAACTTTTCTATTTTTGGCAAGGACAGAGTCTCGCTCTTGCTCAAGCTGATCTTGAACTCCTGACCTCAAGCAGTTTTTCCACCTTGGCCTCTAACAGTGCTGGGATGAGAGGCCTGGGCCACTTCGCCCAGCCCAAACTGACAGCTTAATGTGTTCTCACAGAGAGTGAGCTAAGTCTCTGGGGCCTCTTCTTTTAAGGGCACTCATCCCATTTATGGTGGCCGTACCCTTATGACCTAATTACCTCCCAAAGGCCCCACTTCCAGATACTATCACATTGGGAATTAAATTTCAACATATGAATTTGGTGGGGAAATTCATTTTGTAACACAGGTACACTCTTGATCTTGGGGAATTCAATTGATTGTCAAGATCTGAGGGCTACACCTTGAAAATACAGGTACACAGGAGGTAGTGTGGGTACAGAGCAGTGGTTCTCAACCTTCCTAATGCCATGACCCTTTAATACAGTTCTGTGGGTCGCTGGTATAGAGGGTCACATGTGTATTTCTCTTTGGTTCCACTAAATGCTTTGGCCTGCTGGACCAACAGGAGATGTAGGAAGTGAGGCCTATCTTTTGGTTCCTCCAGCTGTATGTAGCCTTCCTCTGGGGGACAGAGAAGCATGAGGGCTATCAAGGACAGTTGATTCTTTGCCTGAGACTGACTAAAGAGTGTTATTTTATTATTTTTTCAAGGAATTTATGACCCTTCCCCACCACCTTCCAGTCCCCTAGTTTCCATGTGTACACACAATAAAGAACCATCCTGGAGCAGGCTCCTGGTAGGTGAGAATGAGCCAGCCTCTAAAGCAGTGGTTCTCAACCTTCCTAATGCTGTGATACATTTTCATTGTTACAAAAGGGGTCACAACCCATAGGTTGAGAACCAGTGCTAGAGAGTAATTGTGGGGACTCTTCATTAGAAAACACCTTTCCCTGTGTGGCATCAGAATTGCTTTTGCAGAACTGTACAACATATAGCTGGGCTGAGGTTGACAACTGGCTGGCTGTAATGCTTGTGCAGTATTCTATATAGTTCCACTATATTTCTCAAATTCCCATGTGACTAATTTTGGCCAAAGGGCTTGGAAGGAAAGCAATGTGTGTCACTTTCATGGGAATTAGTAAAGAGTGGGTATGCATTTTCACTTTCTTTTTCTGTATTGGGGTGACTGGAATACATAAGTTTTTGCGATAATCCCTACAAATTAAAGAGAGACTTCCAGGCCCACATTGAGTTTTGTGTGAGCAAGAAATACATGGTAGGTTAGGCCATTTGTGTCAGGATTTATCACTGTAGCATAGCTTACTTTATCTGCCAGTCTTGGTAGTTCAGAACAGAAGAACATTTACGTGTTGAACTGAGAGAAAGGCACCCAAATTTTATCAATAGTTTGATTCTTAGATTGTGTGGTTTAGTGCAAGTATTTAGTATCCTCAGATTTTCCCCCCCTTCATCTATAAATTGAGGAGTTTAAGTTAGATGAACATTAAGGGTCTTTTTGGCACTTATTTTTCCAAATTTTGGATGGTAGCATTTAAATACAGACACTCCTCAACATGTGATGGGGTTATTTGCTGATAAGCCCATCATAAATAGAAAATATCATAAGTGGAAAATGTATTTAGTACTCCTAACCTACCAAAAGGCATACCTTATCCTAGCCTACCTTCAGTGGGTTAAGAACACTTACATTAGCCTACAGTTGAGAAAAATCATCTAACACAGAACCCAAAGTTTTTGTTGTGTTTTTTTTTTTGAGACAGAGCCTTAAGCTGTCACCCTGGATAGAGTGCTGTAGCATCACAGCTCACAGCAACCTCCCATTCCTGGACTCAAGCGAGGCTCCTGCCTCCACCTCCCAAGTAACTGGGACTATAGGCACCTGCCACAACGCCCGGCCATTTTTTGGTTGCAGCTGTCGTTGTTGTTTGGCGGGCCTGGGCTAGATTCGAACCTGCCAGCTCAGGTGTACACGTCTGGCGCTTTAGCCTTTTGAGCCACAGGCGCTAGGCCAGAACCCAAAGTTTTTTTTTTATATTGTCTTTATTATTAAATCATAGGTGTGTACAATAGTGCAATCAAGGGGTACAATGTGGTTTCATATACAATCTTAATTATTTTCATCAAACTGATTAACATAGCCTTCCTAGCATTTTCTCAGTTATTACATGAAGACATTTATATTCTGCATTTAGTAAGGTTTGCCTGTACGCTTCTAAGATGCACCGTAGGTGTGGCCCCACCAATTTCCCTCCCTCCACCCCAACCTCCCCTCTCCCTACCCTTGCCCCTTTCCCCATATTCTTGTGTTATCAGAACCCGAAGTTTTAAAGAATTTTGAATCAAAACTCAAAATTGGGCTTGGCGCCCACACACAGTGGTTATGGCACCGGCCACATACGCCGAAGTTGGCAGGTTTGAACTGAGCCGGGCCAGCTTAACAACAATGCAACTGCAATAAAAATATAGCTAGGTGTTGTGGCGGGTGCTTATAGTCCCAGCCACTTCGGAGGCTGAGGCAAGAGAATCGCTTAAGCCCAGGATTTTGAGGTTACTGTGAGCTGTGATGCCAGGGCACTCTACTGAGGGCAACATAGTGAGACTCTGTCTCAAAAAAAACAAAAACCCTCAAAATTGGATGCATGATTTCTACTGAATGCATACTGTTTTTGCACTATTATAAAGTCAAACCATTGTTGATGGAGAACCATGTATACAGATTTCTAATTTACATCCAAAAAGGAGACTAAGTCTAGCATTAAAAGCATCCCTGGGACACTTAATTTTTATTATGTACCTTTTGCTATTAAGTGAAAAGTTAGGTATATAAGGAAAATGACAAAGAAAGATGAAGTAATAGTTTTTAAGAAAATAGTTTTTTGGTTTATTTTGTTGAGACAGAGTCTCACTTTGTTGCCCAGGCTGGACTGGCATTGTCTACATCACAGCAACCTCAAACTCCTGTGTTCAGGCAATCCTCCTGCCTCACCCTTCTGAGTAGCTGAGGCTACAGACACCCATCACGATGCCTGCTTAATTTTTTTTTTCAAGTCTGTCTACACCCCTCGCAGTTTTTATTTTTGTTTTGCACTCGGTAGCCTTCCAGATAGTGATTAGAATAATTAAATCAAGCTCTTTATTTATTTATTTATTTTATTTTTTTTTGAGACAGAGCCTTAAGCTGTCACCCTGGATAGAGTACCGTGGCATCACAGCTCACAGCAACCTCCAACTCCTGGGCTCAAGCGAGTCTCTTGCCTCCGCCTCCCAAGTAGCTGGGACTACAGGCGTCCGCCACAACGCTCGGCCATCCTTTGTTTGCAGCCGTCATTGTTGTTTGGCGGCCCGGGCTGGATTTGAACCCACCAGCTCCGGTGTACGTGGCTGGTGTCTTAGCCTGTTGAGCCACAGGCGCCGAGCCTATTTATTTATTTTTGAGACTTAGCCTGAAGCTGTTACTCTGGATAGAGTGCTGTGGCATCACAGCTCACAGCAACCTCCAATTCCTGGGCTGAAGTGAGTCTCCTGCCTCCGCCTCCCAAGTAGCTGGGACTACAGGCGCCCGCCACAACGTCGAGCCATTTTTTGGTTGCAGCTGTCGTTGTTTGGCGGGCCCGGGCTAGATTCGAACCTGTTAGCTCAGGTGTACGTGACTGGCGCCTTAGCCTGTTGAGCCACAGGCACTGAACCAAGTGCACCTCTTTTTAAAGAAGAGTTAAGTGTCCTAGTCCAGGCTAAAATCTGCTTGTTGGTCTCTTTGGCACTCTCAGTGTCTGGTATCAGTGCCAGGTTTATCCCCACTCCCTGCTAAGTCCCTGGCCTAGATGTGGAAGGTAAAGGCAATGAGCATTTCCACAGCAGTGAGGTGGGCGCCACACATAATCAGGCGATGCCCATCTCGTCGGCGATCACTGAGCAGTTAAGATTGGTGGAACGGACTTTCTTGCTGCTCACTGCCTGAAGGAAGGTTCTTGTGGATTCCATGTTCTTCTCGAAAGGGCAGAACTGAACTTGAACCTGCTTCACAGACCGGAGACCAAGCCAAGCCAAGCCAAGGCGGAAGCCGTTGTGACTTCTAGCCCAGTGCTAATTTTTTCTTTTTAGTAGAGACAGGGTATTGCTCTTGCTTAGACTGATTTTAAACTCCTGAGCTCAAGTGATCCTTCTGTCTTAGCCTTCATAGTGCTAGGAATACAGGGGTGAGCCTGGCCAAGAAAACAGTTATATTGAGATTTGATTCATACATTCATAACATTGACTCTTTTAAAGTTTCAGTGAGTGGTTTTTAGTGGTTTTATGATGGTGCACCCATCCCCACTATCTTAGTCTATTTGTGCTGCTATAATAGAATACTACTACATGCTGGATAATTTATAAGCAATAGAGTTTATTTGGCCCATAGTTTTGGAGGCTGGGAAGTCCTTGAGTATGGTGCTGGCATCTGCTCGGCATCTGATGAGGGCTGTCTTGTGTGTCATCCTATGGCAGAAGGTAGACAGGCAGGAGAGCACCAGAAAGAGGAAGAGAGCACCCAACTTTTATAACAAATCCACTCTCACAATAAATGAAACTGCTCCTGAGATAATGTCTTTAGTCCATTTAGGAGGGCAAGAACCCTTAAGATCCAATCCTTTCTTGAAGGTCACACCTCTGAGCATTGTTGCATTGGACATTAAGTTTCCAACACATGAACTTCGGGGGACATTTCAAGTCATAGCAGCCACTGTCTAATTTCAGAATATTTTTTTTTCATTTCCCCGCCCCCCCAAAAGCCCCTGTACCTGCAGGGACTCCTCATTCCACAAATCTGCTTTCTATTTGGTTTTTTTTTCCAGTCAGAGCCTCAAGCTGTCACCCTGGATAGCGTCCGATTCCTGGGCTCAAGCGAGTCTTCTGCCTCTGCCTCCCAAGTAGCTGGGACTACAGGCGCCCACCACAATGCCCGGCTAATTTTTGGTTGCAGCCGTCATTGTTGTTTGGTGGGCCCAGGCTGGATTCGAACCAGCCAGCTCAGGTGTACGTGGCTGGGGCCTTAGCCTATTGAGCCACAGGCGCCGAGCCATCTGCTTTCTATTTGTATGGCTTGCCTATTCTAGACATTTCATCTCCACATATGTGGACTCTGTATGTGGCTTCATTCAGATTAGTACAGTGTTTTCAAAGTTCATCCATGTTGTACCAGTAATCAAAACCTTTTTATGGCTGGTAATCCATTGTATGGCTATATCATATTTTGTTTATTTTTAATCTGTTGATAAACCTTTGGATTGTTAACTACTTTTGGCTATTATGAATAATGCTGCTATGAACATTTTTGTATAGGTTTTTAGATGGACCTATTTTTTTCATTTCTCTTGAGTATATACTTCTATATTCCATCAAGTGGAATTGCTTGGGTGGCACCTGTAGCTCAGTGAGTAGGGCACTGGCCCCATATACTGAGGGTGGCAGGTTCAAACTTGGCCCTGGCCAAACTGCAACAACAAAAAAATAGCTGGGTGTTGTGGCTGGTGCCTGTGGTTCCAGCTAGTTGGGAGGCTGAGGCAAGAGAATCGCCTAAGCCCAAAAGCTGGAGGTTGCTGTGAACTCTAAAAATGATTACTTCGATAAAAAGATAGACAATAGGCTTGGTGCCTGTGGCACAGTGGTTATAGCACCAGCCACATACACTAAGGCTGGTGGGTTCAAATCTGGCCTGGACCAGCTAAAACAACAATGACAACTGCAACAAAAAATAGCCAGGCATTGTGGCAGGCGCCTATAGTACCAGCTATTCAGGAGGCTAAGGCAAGAAAATTACTTAAGCCCAAGAGTTTGAGGTTGCTGTGAGCTGCGACGCCACAGTACTCTGCCAAGGGAGACTCTGTCTCAAAAAAAAAAAAAAAAAAAGACAATGACAAGTGTTGATGAGGATGCAGAAAAATCAGAACATTCATCCTTGCAGATAGGACTGTAAAATGAAATAGCCACTTTGGAAAATAGTTTGGCGGTTCCTCAAAATGTTAACTATAGTGTTAGCCACATCACCCAGCAATTCCACTTTTTTTTTTTTTAAGAGACAGAGTCTCACTTTGTCGCCCTGGGTAGAGTGCTGTGGCGTCACAGGTCACAGCAACCTCTAACTCTTGGGCTCAAGCTATCCTGTGGCTACAGCCTCCCAAGTAGCTGGGACTATAGGTGCCTTCCACAATGCCTACCTGTTTTTTTTTAGAGATAGGGTGTTGCTGTTGCTCAGGCATTCCACCCACCTTGGCCTGCCAGAGTCTTAGGATTACAAGGTGTGAGCTACCACACTCAGCCTGAAGTAATCATTTTTGATGAAGCAGCCATGTAGCAAACGGACCAATTAATGAAGCCATTTTAGTAAGTGTATTAGCTTAAGTTGATCTTTAAACAGTTATGTTTATTGGCATATTTATAAGGATTTTTTTTTTTTTTTGAGACATAGCCTCAAGCTGTCACCCTGGAGAGAGTGCTGTGGCATCACAGCTCACAGCAACCTCCAATTCCTGGGCTCAAGCGAGTCTCCTGCCTCTCCCTCCCAAGTAGCTGGGACTACAGGCACCCGCCACAACGCCCGGCCATCTTTTGGTTGCAGCCGTCGTCGTTTGGTGGGCCCAGGCTGGATTTGACCCAGCCAGCTCAGGTGTATGTGGCTGGTGCCTTAGCCAGTTGAGCCACAGGCGCCAAGCCACAATAAGGATTTTTGTGAGTTTAGCTCTAAAATAAAAAGTTATTGACTAATAACATAACTCTTCAACTTGTTCAGCTTTTGGAAAATTGATTTTTAATTTCTTTTTTTTTGTAGAGACAGAGTCTTTCTTTATCCCTCAGTGCAGTGCCCTGGCATCGCACAGCTCACAGCAACCTCCAACTCCTGGGCTCAAGCGATTCTCTTGCCTCGGCCTCCCGAGTAGCTGGGACTACAGACGCCCGCCACAATGCCTGGCTATTTTTTTGGTTGCATTTTGGCCAGGGCCAGGTTTGAACCCGCCACCTCCGGTATATGGCGCTGTACTCCTTGAACCACAAGTGCTGCCCTTGCCCTGATTTTTGATTTTCAGAATAAAGCACTCTTGAAAAAAGAAGTAAAAAGTAAAAGTTATCTCATCCTCTCGTTTTTGATTTACCAGATGTAATTGTTCTTTCAAAGCATAAATTTGCCTTCATAAATCACATATTTCTAACTATCAGGTAGACTATGCCTTAAATATATAGGATTGAACCTTTCAGAATTGTAATGAGTGGCCAGACGCGGTGGTGCACCTGTACAGATTACATCTGTAATTTTGGCACTCTGGGAGGCTGAGGCAGGTGGATAGCTCAAGCTCAGGAGTTCGAGACCACCCTGAGCACAAGAGTGAGACCCCATCTCTACTAAAAATAGAAAATTAGCTGGGCATTGTGGCGGGCACCACCAGCTACTGGGAGGCTGAAGCAAGAGGATCATTTGAGCCTGGTAGTTTGAGGTTGCTGTAATAATGGTAAATAAACAAATAATAAAAAATAAATAAAAATTGTCATGAAATCTTGAAAGACTGTGAGAAATGGAATTGTTACAATATTACAGCAAATATATGTATACTCAAGTTTTCTTCTTTTTTTTTTTTTGGCTTGGCCCCTATATAAATTAGAATATACTTAAGTTTTCACTACTTAAAGTATCTTTTGGATATCTTTTAAGATATTCAGCAACTCTCTGTTTCATAGGCTAATGTTTTTGTTTTTTGAGACAAAAGTCTCACTTTGTTGTCCTTGGTAGAGTGCTGTGGCATCCTACCTCATAGTAACCTCAAATTCTTGGGCTCAAGTGATCCTTTTCCCTCAGTTTTTCATTTTAGTAGAGATGGGGTCTCACTCTTGCTCAGTCTGGTCTTGAACTACTGAGCTCAAGCAATTTACCCTCCTCAGCCTCCCAGAGGATGGCTCATGCCTTGGATCACAGGCATGAGCCATCATGCCTGGCCAGGCTGATGTTTTTGTATATTAGACTTTTTTTTGAAACAGTCTCACTATGTTGGCCTTGGTAGAGTGCAATGAGGTCACAACTCACAGCAACCTCCAACTTTTTTTTTTTTTTTTTTTAATAATAATTTATTACATGAACTAAGTTAGGAGAGAGGAAAGTTTGCTTCTGGCCAAGGCTGACGGGTTCGCACACAGGCCCAGCTAAACAATAACACCTGCAACAACAAAAAAAAGATAGGAGAGAGGAAGAATTATTTACCTTTCTGGGCCTTGATTTTCCTCAGATAGAACTCCAGCTCTTTGCCTTTTAGCACATAGCCATCTGCTCAGTCACAGTGGCCTGGTCTTCATGCAATTCATGTAAGATACGTGCCCTGCTGGAACTGCTCCTCCAAAAAGACTGCTTATTTTGGCGTTCTTTTTCTTTTCTGTTTTTTTTTTTTTCCTGAGACAGAGCCTCAAGCTGTCACCCTGGATAGAGTGCTGTGGCTTCACAGCTCACAGCAATCTCCAATTCCTGGGCTCGAGCAAGTCTCCTGCCTCTGCCTCCGAAGTAGCTGGGACTACAGGCGGCCGCCACAACGCCCGGCCATTTTTTGGTTGCAACCGTCATTGTTGTTTGGCGGGCCCGGGCTGGATTTGAACTCGCCAGCTCATGTGTACATGGCTGGCGCCTTAGCCCGTTGAGCCACAGGCACCGAGCCTTTGGCGTTCTTTTTCCTTTCATCATGTTTCTTCTGAATTTTTTTGAACGTTTTTTTGTTTAAAATCTCTTCTTCTTCTAGAGTCAGCGTGGCTCCTTTCTTGGCGGCCCAGAGGCAGTGCACAGTGGGGCTCATACCACCGTCAGTATGATGTGCTGTCAATAAGCACAATGCAGTTCTTCACCAAGGTCTTGATACGAACCAGCTCATTTTTTTTTTTTTTTTTTTTTGAGACAGAGCCTCAAGCTGTCACCCTAGATAGAGTGCTGTGGCATCACAGCTCACAGCAGCCTCCAATTCCTGGGCTCAAGCGAGTCTCTTTGCCTCTGCCTCCCAAGTAGCTGGGACTACAGGCACCCACCACAACGCCCGGCCATTTTTTGGTTGCAGCCGTCATTGTTGTTTGGCTAGCCTGGGCTGGATTCGAACCTGCCAGCTCAGGTGTACGTGGCTGGCGCCTTAGCCTGTTGAGCCACAGGCGCCGAGCCTGATTAAAATATCTTAAGTGTGGACCTCTTTGAATTTATTCTATTGGAATTTGTTTAGCTTCTTGGATGTGTAAATTCATGTTTTTCATCAAATTTGGGGAATTATAAGCCAGTATTTCTTCCACTACTTTGTGTGTTTCTCTTGTCTTCTGTGAATTGTGTTAGGTGTATATATATGCTGGTACATTGATGGTGTTCCACAGATCTTGACGGTCTGCTCTTCTTTTGTCCTTGTGTTCCTCAGACTATATAATTTCAATTGGCCTTTCTTCAAGCTTACTGCTTCCTCTTTAGATCTGCTGTTAAGCCACTTAGTGTATTTTTTTATGCCAGTTGTATTTTTCAATTCCAGAATTTTTCTTTGGTTCTTTCAAAAAAAAAAAAAAAATTGCTGGTGGTGCCCATAGCTCAATGGGTAGGGCATCAGCCACATGCACCAGGGCTGGTAGGTTTGAACCCAACCTGGGCCTGGTAAAACAAAAAAATAACTGGGCATTGTGGCGGGTGCCTGTGAGCTCTTCGGAAGGCTGAGGTAAGAGAATCCCTTGAGCCCAAGAGTTAAGGGTTGCCGGGGCAGTGGCTGTGGCTCAGTGAGTAAGGCGCCGGCCCCATATGCCGGAGGTGGTAGGTTCAAACCCAGCCCTGGCCAAAAACTGCAAAAAAAAAAGAGTTAAGGGTTGTTGTGAGCTGCGATGCCACGGCACTCTACGGAAGGCAACAAAGTGAGACTCTGTCTCAATAAAATAATAATAATAATTACTATCTTTTATTAATAATTTGTTTGCTGAGACATTGTTTTTTTATTTTCCTTACAGTCTTTGGACATGGTTTCTTTCAGTTCTTTGAACATATTTAAAGTAGCTGATTTAGCTGGGTGCAGTGTCCCACTCCTGTAATCCTAGCACTCTTGTAATTCTAGTGCAGCAGTTCTCAACCTGTGAGTTGTGACCCATAGGAACTGTATTAAAGCGTTGCGGCATTAGGAAGGTTGAGAACCAATGTCCTAGTACTCTAGGAGGCTGAGGTGGGTGGATTGCTTGAGCTCAGGAGTTTGAGACCAGCTTGAGTAAGAGCTAGACCTAGTCTCTAAAAATAGCCGGGCATTTTGGCGGGTTCCTGTAGTCCCAGCTGCTTGGGAGGCTGAGGCAAGAGAATCGCTTGAGCCCAAGAGTTTGAGGTTGCTGTGAGCTATGATGCTACAGCACTCTACGGAGGGTGACAGAGTGAGACTCTGTCTCCAAAAACATAAAAATAAATAAGATAGCTGATTTAAAGCCTTTGTCTAGGCCAAGTACAGTGGCTCATCTCCTGGCACTTTGGGAGGCTGAGGTAGGAGGATTGCTTCAGGCCAGGAGTTTGAGACCACCAGCCTGAGCAATGTAGTGAGAGCCTATCTCTACAAAAAATAGTTTGCATGATTGTGCGTGCCTACAGTCCCAGCTACTCAGGAGGCTGAGGCAGGATGATCACTTGGGGCCAGGGGTTGAAGGTTGTAGTGAGCTATCATCATGCCATTGCACTCCAGTCTGAGTGAGCAGGGTAAGACCCTCTCAGTCAGTCAGTAAGTAAATAAGTAAATTCATTGGGTTTTAGCATATTAACAAAGTTATATGATATCACTGTTTTATTCCTGAACATTTTAATCATTTCCATAAGAAATCCTGCATTCATGAACAGTTGCTTCCAATTTTTTTTCTACCCTCAGCTCCTGACAACTACTAATTTCTTTCTGTCTGTAGGTTTTCCTTATCTGGACATTTTTTTTTCCTTCAGTTTTTGGCCAAGGCCAGTGGTTCAAACCCACCACTTGTGGTATATGGGGCCGGCGCCCTACTCCTTGAGCCATAGGTGCCACCAGTTTTTTTTTTTTTTTTTTGAGACAGAGCCTTAACCTGTCACCCTGGATAGAGTGCTATGGCATTACAGCTCACAGCAACCTCCAATTCCTGGGCTTAAGCTAGTCTCCTGCCTCCACCTCCCAAGTAGCTGGGACTACAGGCGCCCACCACAACGCCTGGCCATTTTTTTGTTGCAGCCGTCATTGATGTTTGGCGGACCTGGGCTGGATGCGAACCTGCCAGCTTAGATGTACGTGGCTGGCACCTTAGCCCATTGAGCCATAGGCACTGAGCCAAATTTAATTTTTTATTTCAGATTAAGATGAGGGTATAAAGGATTAGGTTACAAAGTTTGCATTTGTTAGGTAAAGTGTCTGTTCTAGTTGTATCCTGAGCCCAGGAGCTGTGCCATGTGCCTGTACATTGTGCCCTGCAGGTGGGAGCTCACCAATCCCCCTCTTTCCTCCCCTCTCCCCTACTCATTTCTGCCCTTCCCCCAGTTTTAATTTGTTTTTTTCTTTTTGGAGACAGAGTCTCACTATGTTGCCCTTGGGTGGCGTTGCAGCTCACAGCAGCTTCAAACTCTTGGGTTTAATCAATTCTCTTGCCTCAGCCTCCCAAGTAGCTGGGGCTACAGGTGCCCACCTACTTTTTAAATGGTTGTAGTTGTCATTGTTTTTCTGGCAGGCCCCGGCCGGATTCAAACCTATCAGCTTTGGTGTATGTTGCTGGTGCCCTAGCCGCTGAGCTACAGGCACCAAGCCCACCAATTTGAATTAAATTGAGATCTTCTCTTAAGAGGGCATGTTTTAGATCATCTACTGACTTCATATTATATTGAATACATTGGATACTTGCTTTTTCATTCTTGTGATACTTTACTAAGAGGAATGTGTTCCAACTCCATCCAGATTAATAGAAATGATGTAAAGTCTCCATCTTTTTAGTGGCTGAATAGCATTCCATGGTATATATACACCACAGTTTACCAACCCATTCATGGGTTGATGGGCACTTGGGTTGTGGCACATTTAAAAAAATTTTTTTTCACTAGTACTTTTAAAAATGAAAGTGAATGGCACCCATTTCAAGGGGTTTCTTTCCTCCTTTTCAGGCAGGTTAATTGTGGGAACTGTGATGTACATGAATGCTGTGTGGGGCCACAGAACACACACATTCCCCTGGTTTTAGGGCCTAGAGTGATGGGAGAAATTCTTCCTCAAAAAAGGTGGAGGCAGTGCTCCATATCCCGGTAACATTCCCAGAGGGACTGGGATGGAGAGGAGCAGTACTGTTTGGGAGACAAGCCCCATGGTGCCCCAGGAGCAGATACAGCTTTCTGGCTACTGGGTGGAGTGGAATTGGAGCAAACCGCAAAAAAGAAAAAAAAAAAGAAACCACAAGAGATAATAATCATTGCTGTTGTTTTAACCACTAAGTATTGGGGGTGATATATTATGCAGCAGTGGATAACCAGAGCAATCTCTCACTTCCAGTTCTGGGGTTCCTCTCCAGCTCCTCTAGAATTCTATAAAAAGCCTAAGCAAAATACACCATGAAGAATGAAAAGACACAAGGTACTATCTTTGTAACATTCATTCATTCATTGTACTGAATTTTATAAAATTTTACTGATCCTTCAACATATCCCAGGCTTGAGACTAGATGCCACGGATACAAAAACAGTAAGACCCCTCAGGGAAGTTAGGGATATCTAACTTCCAAGGCAAAGGAGTGGTCTAGTTAGTGAGATCAACTCATAAACACATAATTCTTAACCAGTGGTGGTGGGAAGGGAGGCATATTGGAATAATCAGACTCACTGGGGGACACTATCGAACTATATCTCTTGCGTCCCTCAGGAATTCTAATAATATGAGGTGTGGAACCAGGGAATGTGTTTTCTAGCTGGCGATCACTACCTTGTCAGCTCCAGATGTGAAGGCATCACAGCTACACACATGATAAGAGAGAAAAGAGTTTTGTGAACACTTCTATATATAAATCTTTAAAAACATTAAACATCTTGAAAAGGCTAGGAGCTGCAGCAAAACAATGTACGAGGTGGAATGGGGACTTAGGAGCCCAGCCATTTATATACAGTGACTAACTTTAAGGAGTTCCTCCTTTCTCCCTCCGTTTATATTAATCTTTGCATTTATCATTTGCCAGGTCCTGAGGATTCAGCAATGAGCAAAACAGACTCTCTGCCCTCATGAAGCTCACATGCTAGAAAAGTGACTCATACTAACAAGCAAAGTAACTATCACGTGGCAAAAGTGCTGTGTAGAAAACTAAAGTAGGGAAAGACAGGGGAGTGAGATTTTCTACAGAGAGGACAGAGAACCTCTGACAGAGGTGACACTGGGCTTCCTCACATTATGGCTGCCTCCATTTCCTACAGGCGGAAGCCAGCCTCACACCTGGGGAAAGTGTGCCGGGTGAGGGAATAGCACGCAAGAGGGGGGCACCCCTACCAACCAGAAAGAGTAACAAGGAGGCTGCAGGGCTGGGAGCAGTGGTGGCAGGAGTGGCTGTGGCCGGGGACCTTCCAGGTCTCTAAAGGCAAAGGCAGACTTTGAAATTGGCTCTGACTTTGACTTTACCCTTTCAGTGGCATTTCCAGTTGAACACTTTAATGAGTCCTTTCCATGTGGATCTGCAGATTCTCCCTAGTGCAGCGGAGGAGGCCCAGGAGAGGAGTTTCTTCACACACTGCCCACAGGCACTAGCACTGTGTGCCCCAGGCCAGGCCCTTTCAGCTTACGGACCTCCTATCTATTCTTCTTCAGAATCCAGAAGACCCCTGGGGTCTAATACTAATTAAATAACAGCCTTCCTTAGAAAAGCAACATGCTTACAAGCCAGGGACCATCACTACCTATCACCTGCAATTTTGGTCCACATTAACACTATGTACACAAGACTCCTCAGCCCTCGGCCCAGTATGCCAGCCCTCCACCCCCACCTCTAAGTACTGAGCCTTCCCGGGATTGACGGCCCTGCCGGACCTGCCCTACGTACCTCCCAGCAGCCTGGGAAATAGACCCCTTAGCCTGAGCCTGTCTTTCCCTTCCCTGACCCACTCAAAGAGATAAGGTTTCCCTGTTTGGCACTTGCAATGCCTTGACTTGTGCTTCCTAATGATTACCACATTTGTAATTTATTTAACAAATACACACTGAAGTCTTCCGTGAGCAGACTCGGCGCAGGTGCTGATACATTTGCTTATTATCTACCTTTCCCACTGGTCCTGAGAGGGCAGGTTCCCTGACTTTCTTGTTTGTCCTCGTATCCCCAGCAAATAGCACAGATCCTGACACACAGAAGATATTCAATAGATACCAACACATGAATAATAAATAAACCAAGAATCCAGTAGACAAAATAAAAACTTAAAAACATCTTCTGCAATATCTTGGATGGAGCTGAAACACATTCTTCTTAGTGAAGTATCACAAGAATGGAAAACCAATCATCCAATGTACTTAATACTAATATTAGGCCAGGAGAGCTGATGCATGGCCACATAGGAGAAAAGCTCTCTTCAAGTGGGAGAGGAATAACAAGGGAGGGAGACAGGGGAGGGGGGTGGGGTGCTGTTCCTGAATGGGCACAGGTCAGGTAGTTGGCATACCTTTTGTGTTTGGGACATAACCACAAGAGGGACTCCAGCTAACAAAGTCAAATATTTTGACCTGGTTGTTTTTACCTTCAGATTAACCTGAAATAAATTTACTTAAGAAAAAAAAATATGAGGCTTGGCGCCTGTGGCTCAACGGGCTAAGGCGCCAGCCACGTACATCTGAGCTGGCGGGTTCGAATCCAGCCTGGGCCTGCCAAACAACAATGACGGCTGCAACCAAAAAAAAAAAATGGCAGGGTGTTGTGGCGGGCACCTGTAGTCCCAGCTACTTGGGAGGCAGAGGCAGAAGACTCGCTTGAGCCCAGGAATTGGAGGTTGCTGTGAGCTGTGAGGCCACAGCACTCTATCCAGGGTGACAGCTTGAGGCTCTATCTCAAGAAAAAAAAAATATGCACCCTCAAGCCAGTGATTAAGACAACCATCTGAGGTTCGGGGCCTGTGGCTCAACGGGCTAAGGCGTCAGCCACATACACCTGGGCTGGCGAGTTCGAATCCAGTCCGGGTCCGCCAAACAACAATGATGGCTGCAACCAAAAAATGGCCAGGCATTGTGGGGGCGCCTGTAGTCCCAGCTACTTGGGAGGCAGAGGCAGGAGACTCGCTTGAGCCCAGGAATTGGAAGTTGCTGTGAGCTGTGATGCCATAGCACTCTATTCAGGGTGACAGCTTGAGGCTCTGTATCAAAAAAAAAAAAAAAAAAAAAAGATAACCATCTGGGTCCTGGCTTCTAAACAAATAAGATAGCAATAAAATTTAAAATTAAAATAATTTGATATTTAAAATTAAAAAAAATTTTTTTTGAGACAGAATCTATTTTGCCTTTGGTAGAGTGCTGTGCCGTCACAGCTGACAGCAACCTCCAACTCTTGGGCTCAAGTGGTTCTCTTGCCTTAGCCTCCCAAGTAGCTGGGACTATAGGTGCCCGCCACAACACCCAGCTATATTTATTTATTTATTTATTTATTTATTGTAGAGACAGAGTCTCGCTTTATTGCCCTTGGTAGAATGCTATGGCATCACACAGCTCACAGCAACCTCCAATTCCTGGCCTTAGGCGATTCTCTTGCCTCAATCTCTCTAGTAGCTGAGACTACAAGTGCCCGCCACAACGCCCGGCTATTTTTCAGTTTTGCAGCTCAGCTGAGGCTGGGTTTGAACTCGCCACCGTCAGTATATGGGGCTGGCACCCCACTTGATGAGCCACAGGCGCCGCCCCCAGCTACTTTTTGTTGCAGTTGTCCTTGTTATTTAGCTGGCCTGGGCTGGGCTTGAACCTGCCATCCTCAGTGCATGTGGTTGGCCCCGTATCGACTGTGCTATGGGCACTGAGCCAAATTTAAAAATTTTTTTGTGACAAGAGTCTCACTCTGTCACCCTGGGTAGAGTGCTGTGGTGTCATAGCTCATGGCAACTTCAAATTCCTGGACTCAAGTGATGCTCTTATTTCAGCCTCCCAAGTAGCTGGGACTATAGGCACCCACAACAATGCCTGGCTAGGTTTTCTAGAAACAGGGTCTCACTATTGCTCAGGCTAGTCTCAAACTCCTAAACTCAAACAATCCACCCATCTCAGCCCCTCAGAGTGCTAGGATTACAGACATGAGCTAACTTGCCTGGCCATAATTTGATATTTAAAATTTAATACAATAAAATGAAAATGACTGCCATTTATAGATGTATACACTGTGTTTAAATATGCTGACAGGTACTTTCCACTTATTATCTTAAGCTTCACAGTAGCGCTATATAATTACACAGCTAGGATATCCTGGAACTTGGATTCAAACCTAAGACTGGCTGACTTCTAGGCCCATAGGATCAGAAGATGTGGTTAAGAAAAAGTGAGCTTGAAGGTGGCAGAAAGGGACTGATTGGGGGAGAAAGACAGGCTCTCCTTTGTCTTCACTTATCCCTGTTTACCACCTAGTTAACTGACCAGCTAGTGTTAAGCTTTAACATTGAGAATTAGGGAGAATGTTCCTTCAGTCATTCTTTCAAGATTATTAAGTAAGTATTATTTTTAGCAATGAACCTGAAGGTACTTTTAGAGACACTGCATTACTTAATCCTTGCAACAGACAGCCCAGGGCTCAGAGAAATGGCATGGATTACCAGGGTTGTCCAACCAAATAAGTGCATTACCCTGTGTTTTCTCCTGATTCAGTGTGCATTCTTGTGGATGGTGCAGTCTGGTGATGGCTTTGCACTTATGTGGATGACATTGTATCTGCTTCATCCATGGCAGAAAACTGCCCCATTAACAAACTCTCTGTCCCCCTGGCTTCTCTCTGCTGAAAAGACTACCATTACCAGGGTCAAATAAGGCTGTGCACAGTAATGATCTGAGTGACAGGTTTCAGAGTGATTCACTGGGCACCTAGCACAGGGGCACAGTTCCTAAAAATGTTTTCTTTTTTTTCTTTTCTTTTGTTTGGTTTTTTTTTGAGTCAGAGTTTTATTCTACTACCCAGGGTTTGCATGCCATGATCTCAGCTTAGCTCACAGCAATCTCAAACTCCTGGTTTCAAGCAACCCTGCCTCAGCCTCAGGAGTATCTGGGAGTACAGGTATACACAGTGCCCAGCTAATTTTTTTTGTTTTTAATAGAGGTGGGGTCTTGCTCTTGCTCAGGCTGGTCTCAAACTCCAGAGCTCAAAAGATCCTCCCACCTCGGCCTCCCAGAATGGTAGGATTACAGCTATTAACCACTGCGCCCAGCCATCTAATAATGATTCCTAAAAAAATGAATGAATTAATGAGTCAGGAAAGAAACCCCAGGGATCTGATAACATGAAAGAGCCTAAGAGAGCACACAGTCGCAGCCTGTGTCTGACAGGATCTTCTGCGCGCTGCCTCCTGAATTTCAAAGAGCGATAGCATCTGTAAGACTGCCCTTCACACTGACAACTACAAGACCGAGAGAAACCAAGCCAGGGGTTCAGATGACAGCAAGAAGACCCTATGCTGAGCTGCTGCTGACGCCAGCGGAGAAATGAGGCCCCATGGAACCATCGTCATTTTATAGCTGCTTGCTGAGAAGAACCTGCTTGACAGGAGAACTGAAAAGTGAAAATTAGTCAGAAAAATACTCCTGCTATGTCAACCCCACACTCAGGCATATCAGAGCCATGCTCGTAGCTTCGAAGCTAATAAAGCCATTTATAAAATACATTAGAGTCGATTTTATTTGTGTAATTATTCCTCAGGGAATGATGCATGCCAGAGCCCCACGATTCCCACATAGTTACTCTTTAAAGTATTAAAACCAAGGAATGGGGAGGGCTTGGGAGTTGGAAGGGTGACTAATAAAGGACACAGGGTTTCTTTTTGGGTAATAAAAATATTCTAAAAGTGACTGTGGTGATGGATGCACAAGTCTGAATACGCATGTAACTCAAGGCCACTGCATGGTTTACACAGAACAGGTGAAAATGTGGGGCGGGGATTCTGTCCCAATAAGACTGTTTTAAAAAACTGAATAACAAAGAGAAACTGTCCTCAGCATTGCACTAATGCATTTGCATATTTCCTATTAACCTTTTCTTCCTGATTTAAGATCACTGCTATAAACACAGTTTTGTGTATCAGCTGTACCACAGCGGTGTTCTCAATATCATAATATGCAGGGCTGTCTGCCTTAAACAAAACTGCTCCCTGTATTTTCTTTCTTTACTTTCATTTCTAAAAATGTCCCTTTATCTTAAACCTTGGTGGTTAAGCTCCAGTGCTTGAGTCATACACCACTTACTGGCTATGTGGCCTCTGGTGAGTTAGCCATGCCTCAGTTTCTCCATATGTAAAATAACAGTGTCAGCTTCATTAGGACACTGTGAAAATTAAATAAGATAATGTATATAAAGCAGTTAGTGCTGCGACAAGAAGCGTTCTTGTTGTCAGCGTAATTGCCTATAGCAGCCCTCTGAGCTCTGGATTCAGAAACCAGGAACCCCCCCAGTGTTCAATACACTTGGTAAATTTAACGAGATGAAAGGGCAAGGGAGTGGGGATACATTTTGAGGCATTCTACGGGACAGCTATGAGTTTCAGCAATATTATAACACATCCCAGGTCACCCCTACTCAGAAACACCTTGAAGCCTGGACAGTCTCCCAAGATTCTGACATCTGAGAAATTGGTGTCCAAGGCGACATAGTAGCCCACAGCACTTTGGGTTCTCTCTAGACCAATGGTCCTTAAACTTCAAAGGTCACAGTCACAATTGAGAATCTGAGGGAGCTATGGAAACTTTGTCCAGAAAAGTATATACTGCACATGTGTGTAGAGAACTCTGTATAACTGTACCTATAATTACATGGGCCTTCTGAGTCCTTAAGACCTCACCCATAAACCCCAGAGCTCTAGAATCACATAACCCCAGCCTTGAGTTTCTGAGGTTCTGGACCTCGATGCCCCCAGCCGTTGGGGACAGAAGGCTCTTTGGAGACTTGCCCTCTTAAACTGGCCTTGGCCAGATAAACAGTCCTGAGAGCTGACTGCTGAATCTCAGACACTGCAAACATCTGCATCCAGGGGATTCCCAGGGGCCCTGACTCAAAACAGAACATAGCCTGGTGGCTTGGGAAGCTGCTGCAGGGCAAGGCCTAGAAGTCTTGCTGATAAGCAGCCAAGGAGTTCCAACTTCAAGGCAACTTCCCTCCAGATGAAGAGAGGAATCTTAAGAGAGAAACTGGAGGCACAGTAAGTCCAAAGAAGAATTCAAGGGAGCTGGAAATACCCCGAATTCCCAGGACTGCTAGGACTTAAAGAAATAAAGGCTGGAGATTCTGCCCTGATTGTAAGAAGACAGCTGAAAGGGGGTCGGAGGGGCAGGAATGAGGGAGATGAGTACACTATGGATTAAAGGCTGAATCATGGCTCCAAGTATTACCAGCTGTATGGTGCTTAGCAAATCACCGAAGTTCAGTTCCTTTTTTTGCAAAATAGGGATACCAATCCCTAACTCTTCATGCATAATTTTTTTCGAGTCCTTTCCTCTTAAGAACCTAAAAAAGTAAGGAATGGAGGAAATACAAAAAGAGAGTTGAGCGCTCACTCTAGCCTCAGATGAAATCTGGGTTCCAATCCTGTCTCCACCACTTAGATCAGTGGTTCACAGCTTTCCTAATGCCGTGACCCTTTAATACAGTTCCTCATGTTGTGGTGCCCCCCAACCATAAAATTATTTTCGTTGCTACTTCATAACTATAATTGTGCTACTGTTATGAATCGTAATGTAAATATCTGATATGCAGGATGGTCTCAGGTAACCCCTATGAAAGGGTCATTCAACCTCCAAAGGGGTCGTGACCCATAGGTTGAGAACCGCTGACTTAGATTGACAATATTCCTAACCTCTCTGAACTTAAAATTCTTCATCTGTGAAACGGGGACAGTAATACTTTCCTTGCAAGTATGTATTAGGATTAGTCATAGCTGTTTAATTCCTGGTTTATATGATAAGATGCTCAATAAAAAGTGGTAGTTTCTATGATCAGAAAGTAAAGCCAAATTCCAGAAGTCATTTTGATGAAGTTAAAAAAATAAAAGATATGGAGCTATAAAGAAAGCTATAATGAAATCTTGGTCAGGTCACTTTTCAGCTATGGCCAAATGTAATTTCCAAGAGCCTTAGCTTTGTCTTTGATAATGTATAAATAATAAGAGGAGCTAATTAGACACTGGATTTAAAAGTTCAGCCCAGTGCTCAGCACAGGAACATTCTTTTGTAAGTTATAAAAGTACAAACCATATTCTACAGACTGACACAAGAGCTCAGGGTTTGACTTCTGATGAAGTGGGCAGATTCAGTAATTTTTTTTCAGTTTTATGAACATATAATTGACAAACGAAGTTTGGATTATTCAATGTTACAATATGATTTTTTTTTTGAGACAGAGTTTCACTTTGTTGTCCTGGGTAGAATGCCGTGATGTTACAGCTCATAGCAACCTCAAACTCTTGGGCTTAAGTGATTCTCTTGCCTCAGCCTCCCAAGTACTTGGGAGTACACGAACCCACTACAACACCCAGCTATATTTTTGTTGCAGTTGTCATTGCTGTTTAGCTGGCCCAGGCCAGGTTTGAACTCAGCAGCCTGGTTATATGTGGCCAGTGCCCCACTCACTAAGCTACGGGCACTGCCAATGTGATATTTTGATATAAGTTTATCCTGTGACATGTCACCACAATCAAGCTAATAAACATACCGAACACCTTAGATACTTATCTTTGTGTGTATATACGTGTGGAGAGAATATCTGAGATCTATTCTCTTAGCAAATTTCAAGTATACATGATAATTAATCATAGTTAGCATGCTGTACTTTAGGTCTTCAGAATTTATTCATCTGGTAACTGCAAGTTTGTACTCCTTGAACAACATCTTCCCATTCCCCCAACTCCAGTCCTTGGCAACTTTTTTGTAATAGATTTTACTTATGTGAGATCATGCAGTATTTATCTTTCTGTGTCTGGCTGATTTCACTTAGCATAATGTCCTCCAGGTTCATCCATGTTGTTGCAAAGGGCAGAATTTCCTTCTTTTTAAAGGCTGAATAATATTCCATTGTTCAAATCAACATACTGTTTTATTACTACAGCTTTGTGATGCAATTTGAAATCAAGTGATATGATGCCTCCAACTTTGCTGTTCTTGCTTCAGTTATTTGGGATCATTTGTGGTTCCATATAAATTTTAGGACTGTTCAGTTTCTATTTTTAAAAAAAGCTATTGGAATTTTGATAGGGAAGGCATTAATCCGTAGATTCCTTTGGGTAGTAGGGTCATTTTGACAATATTCTGCTAGGCAGATTCTTTAAATGGCTTAGTGTGAACTCAGCCCTTTCCAATCTTGTTCAGCCAGGCAAGATTCTCACTTTCTGTCCTCTGCTTGCTTCAGTGGCTCCTCTCTAAGGACTTTTCTTCAATCAGGAGATAGGGAGCATCTTGGTGTCTGGGCCAGGCCAGATTAGATGACAGCCTCCAGAGGAAGGAATAATTACCTGCTCCCCTGCATGCATGGCCTGCCCCTCTTCAGAAAGAAAACAGCCTAAGAGATGGGCAGGCATACTCTTGGCTGCCATGCAGTGTGCCCATATGGGGGGCAGATAGCAACCCCATTTAATGCACTTGGAGGAAAGGACTGAGGGGATATGCTGACAGGGCGTGTTGGCCCCAGGATTCAGTTCCAGATCATGTGTTAGTTACCATGTGGGCTCTGTTCAGGATTTTCAAGATGTAAGAGAACAGAGGAGCTGTCCCTTGATTTCTCTGTGGCTTCTACACTCCCTGAAAGGTCTGCAGAAAGAGTACCACAGAACGGCAAGCCCTTTGTATTCTGACTCTTCTACTTTTTCCTACCTGTGTCACCTCAGGCAAGTAGTTTCACCTCTTTGAGCTTCGGTCTCCTCATCTATAAAATGGGGACGATATATATATGTACCTCACAAGATCAAATTAAATGAGATAAAGAAGTATTTAAATGCTTATCATAAGGACTGGCGCATGGTTTAAGTAAATAATAGCTCTAGATGCTTTGCACAAGTACTCTTTTGCTTTTAATTTCATTTAAAACCTATTTATTTTCTTTCTTCAAGTAGAAATACAGGGATTTAGGCACAAATCAGTGATGCTCTGGTAGCATGGGACGAAGAGCACAACTACCCACCTGGTTTAATTTCTTTCTCCTGCTTGCATCTCTTCAGATTTTCCACTGTTGACTAATCAGTGTGGAAATTCTAAGGAACCAAAGGAAAAACAAAAATTAGAGCCAGACACACTCTGGAGTTGTGAACTGAAACAATATTTTGAGAAGGCAAGTTAATATCTATTAACAAATTAAATGTGCACAGCCATTGGGGCAGTCAAATGTCCAGGACTCTGTACTGTAGGTAGAATACGTGGTGAAACACACCGTGCAGCAGCAAAACAAAGGGGGAAATGACTTAAACATCGGTTAATAGAAAAATGCACTGCATATCAGTACAATGAGAAACAGCACAGTTATTTCAAAGAATGAGGGAGGTTTTATTGTACTGACATGGAAAAAATGTACATGCTTGTTAAAAAGCATACTGTATAATTGCATACATTATCACTTTAGAATAAAAAATACGAGCATGAGTATTTAGACATAGAAAAAAAGGAAGCATCTGACATATTTAAAAGTGTACATAGTTTACATTTAAAACATTTTTAAGTATACATAGGAAAAACCAAACTATAAACAATGGTTCTCTCTAGAATTTGAGAGGTTGTGGGAAAAGGAATGAGAAAGACTTTCAACTTTTTAACAGCATCTATCTTTGTTTTGACTGACTACTTTTAAAGAGGCATATATAACTTGGATGAGCATTACGCACGCTGTCTATGTAAAATTCTATACATCTAGCTAAAATATCAAGTGCATGGGCAAAAGGACTAAGCATGTTTATCATTCACCAACCCCCAGAACATTCTTCAACAAAAAGGAAAATGACACAGAAAATAAGTGATAAGCTTAGAATCAGCAGTGAGCAAAGGAATTAGTTAAGCATACTGGTAAAATCAAAGTACTGATTGAATAAAACAAAGCTAATGAGAGAGAAAACAAATTTGACAGTATTTGATATTAAATATTGGATAATAGTAATATCAAGGAAGGAAGAGAGATCAGAGTTAAAACCTTTAGGTTTCATGATTATTGAAGACAAACATAGAAATACTCTTTTAATGTGGACAATGCATCTATTACGTCTATTAAAATTTTAAAGATTAAAAACAACAAAAAGTAGAAATAGAATGCTTAAGTCTCAAACTAGTTAGCATACTCTTGGATTGAAAAACCTAATTAACCAAAAAAAGTCAATCCTTCCCAAATTACTACATAATTTTAATTAAATTTCACTAAGAATATCAATAGCTTTTTAGAAGGGGAAATACATAAATTTACTTTAAAATTCTTATGGAATAATGAATATCCAAGACAACTGGCAAAGAAATGTTCCAAAACATATGAAAAATAGTTAGGGGATTTGTTTTATAAAATAATTAAAATTTATTGTAAAGAGATTATATTAAAAAGATGTAGCATCAACATAAGAACAGATAAATAGGTTTGTGGGTTAAACTAGAAAGTTTAAAAATAGGTACAAGTAAATAAAGACCTTAGTTATTAAAAAAAAGATAGGATTTCGGCTTGGCGCCAGTAGCTCAGTGATTAGGGCGATGGCCACATGCACGGGGGCTGGTGGGTTCAAACACGGCCCGGGTCTGCTAAACAACAATGACAACAATAACAAAAAAATAGCCGGGCATTGTGGCCTGTAGTCCCAGCTACTTGGGAGGCTGAGGCAAGAGAACCGCTTAAGCCCAAGAGTCTGAGCTTGCTGTGAGCTGTGACACCAGGGCACTCTACCCAGGGTGACACAGTAAAACTCTGTCTCAAAAAATATATATAAAAATTTAAAAATAAAAAAGGGCGATGCCTATGGCTCAAGGAGTAGGGTACCAGCCCCATATACCGGAGGTAGTGGGTTCAAGGCTGGCCCCAGCCAAAAGTGCAAAAAAAAAAGGGATTTCAATACAAAAGGGAAAAGATAGTATATTTAAGGAATGGTGCTGACATAATTGGAACAAAGCTAGACTATGACCTCCTTACTATACACATGTAAACATAAATTCCAAAGGGATTAATGGTTCTGGATTAAAGCAATATAAGTATTAGAAGAACAAATAGGAAAACATTTATAAAATTCTGAAGTATGGGAGTTATTCCTAAACAAGGCAAGAAATCCAAACACTATAAAGAGAAAAATAGAAAATATATTTTGTAATAAATAACTTTGTTTTTTAAATAAAAACAAAATGATTAGGAAAACTATTTATAGTATCTTATATAATCCTTAACACATAAATGGCTCTAGACCTTACTGAGATAAAAGCAAACAACTCAAGATAAATAAGGTAAAAGAAATTCACAGAAGAGGAAAATGAAATAGCCAGTTAACATAAAACAATGCTTAATCTCACTAGTGGGAAAGAAACTACAAAGGAAGCAACCATGAGACATCACTTCTCCCCGTCAGTTTGACCACAAAATAAAACAATAGGAAAGGAGGGAGTGAGAAAGGTAGATGGGAGGAAGGAAGAGAATATCTACCACTGGTAAAAGATTTACAGTCAGGGAAGTGCCCATAGATTGCTGGGAAGAATGTAAATTATTTATTAAACTGTTAAATACAAATACCCTCCGACTCAGCAATATTATTTTTGAAAAAGTAACCTACTGAAACAAAAGCACTGTAGAAGGAGATATATATAAAGATATAACATAATATTTGCATGGAAAAAACCCAGGTAACTCAAATACCTGTCCAAAAAGAAATGGTTGAATATAGATCAACCATTGGGGCTTCTAGATTTACAGGCCTGAAGGTATTTAAAAAGAGCGAAGGAACTCTGTAACTACCCATGATATATTATTTAGTGGGGAAAAAAACTACAGATTAATGGTACCACTTTTGACAAAACAAATAACCACATATACCCTCAAACCTTACCTTCAATTAAATAGGAGGTTGGAGAAAGTTAAGGAAGGATATATATCTAACCAATAATGCTGATTATCACGGAAGAATGGAAATAGGGAGGAAGCAGAGAAGATTATAACTTTTTATTCATACATCTTCAAATTCTTAGTGACAAGGAGCACGCCTACAACTTAAGGGAAAAATTAATAAAATACAAACAAAAACAAAGAAACACATCAGCAGAAACAGAACGGCTGGTAAACTATGTTATACCCAACCCACTTATCTTTATATGAGATAGTAACTTGCATTTATTGTTTGATCAAAAGAGAACAGTTCTTCCACTTTTGTTTTGATAGCTGGAAGCCAGATTTAAAAAAAAAATTAAAGCTTCATGGGGGGAAAATTACACTTTATTTGTTAAGCATTTACAACTTTTAAAAGGGGGGAAAAGTCTTTACTTAAAAATAAATTCTCTCCTTTAAAACCCAAAAGCAAGTTTTGTTTGCACACAGTTTTGTTTGCAACTGCTGTTTTTTAGGTGGTGTGTGGGCTTGTCCCACGCTGCTGACTGTTTTCTGAAGCTGGAGGCTGGCGCCCTTGGTTCCCTCCCTCCTCCAATTCTAACTCCAGACCCTCCTGGGAGTGCACCATCTGCTGGGGCATGGAGCCCTGCAAACAGCAGCATCTCCGCACACAGGGCTCTCCTGGATTCCAACCAGAGGCTCTAGCCTCTGTATCACATGAGCCGGGAGTTTGGGTCAGTGAAATGGGGATGTTTTTCAAACCATTTTGATGGAAAGAGAAAAGAGTGCAAATGATGAAACAAAAGAGAAAAAGAAGCGGAATAGCATTTGTAACAGGCTGAGCTACCTATGCTGAATCTGCCGTTTCTGTTACCTGGAAGGGACACTCCGCTCTCTCAGAGCAGAATGCTTTACTTTTAACTTCTATTTTTTTTCATTGTTAATACATGCTTCATTGTCATAATAATGACACCACCTCTTTCTATAGGACTTCATATTTTACAAAGCACATGTTACAGCAGCCTCCTCATTCTGCTCCACTCTCAATCCATTGTCTACACAGCAAACACCACTGCCACCCTCATCCTCAGGCTCTTGACCTTCACCCATTTCTTTCTTCCCTCCCTCTCTGTGCTTTGGCCACACTGGCTTCCTTGCAGGTTCTCTAACACTCTGCAAGCTTTCCTGCCTTTCCTGCCTGAGTCCTTTTTCTGTGCCTCTCCCAGGCTGGGTTAAACTGTCTGGCTCCAGGGCACCCCTATTTTCTCCCTCTCCCTTGTGAGCTCTAGGCACAACTGACTCACCTCAATTTAAACACCATTTCTTCAAGGAAGCCTCGCTCTCCTCCTCTATCACTCCCCTGCTTATTGACTTCCTAACACCACTATTTTCCTTTAAACTTCATGTGGCTCCAGGGACTGTTTTATTTAATACTATCTACTTATCATCTTGCTCAGGGCCTGGAAGATATTAGGTGCTCAATAAATATTGGTTGAATACATGCAAAATTTATCAAAGCCTCAGCTCAAATGCTACTGCTCCTCCACTTACTTAGGCTTTCCACTAAGACTCTGTACCTGTCTTGGGGCACATTATCACATATGTTAGTGATCTGAGTCTTTTTTTCCTATTAGACAACTTAAAAGATTTATTTACCCTGATCGTCTTCTCCACGGCACCATGCACAATATCTGACATACAAAGGATTAAGAGTATGTAAATTCATACGCGCCCCACATACTGAAAACACCAGTGAAGGCTGCAGCCTCTAACCAACTGCAGACAGTAGTTTCTCCTAACTAGTACCTGTTGCATGGAATGCAAGAACCTCTGAGATATGCAAACAAACATGAGATGGGGAGAAACTGAAATTAGAGCAAAACTTGAAATGCAACAGTGTATGTGAGTATATAAGGTGTTTGTGAAGGGACAGAGAGAAAAGCTCTTATTTAAAAACCAGAGAAGTAGGCCAGGCATGGTGGCTTAGGCCTGTAATCCTAGCACTCTGGTAGACTGAGGTGGGTAGCTTGCCTGAGCTCAGGAGTTCAAGAATAGCCTGAGCAAGATTGAGACCCTGTCTCTAAAAATAGCTGGGTGTTGTGGATGGTGCCTGTAGTCCCAATCACAATGAGGCAGGAGGCTGGCTGGAACCTATGAGTTTGAGGTTGCTGTGAGCTGTGAGCCACAGCACTCTACAAAATGAGATTATCTCAAAACAAAACCCAAAAAACAGAGAAGTCAAATCACTCACTGAAGTATTTTACATATGTTTTCTGCACTATCTACATTTTCTTTCCTTAAACATGTTCTAATATTGCAATCAGGAAAAAATAACAAACTCATAATAAATATTATAAAAACAAACCAAAAGAAAATCTAGTGATAACTTTAGACTACAAAATCACCTATCCCTATTTCGGGGGACCCCAGATTCAAAGCCTTCTCAGGTGGGGCCCCTACAGTTCCTTCTGAAACCCTGGGGAATAGGAAGGTGCCAGGAATGAGCTTCTGCAAGGGGCAGCTCTCAGTTGCTGTCTAATGCAAAGGCTGGCAAAGCTCCCAGAGAACTAGAGGGAGGGAGAGTGTGGGAGTAATCAACCCAGCTCAAGTTCAGGACCTCCATCAGATGCTAATTGACTGCCTGGCACTTTGTAGCACTTTTGCATACTTCTTTCACAGTACTTTTCACCAGGGGTCATTACAATTATTCATTCACCTGCTTATCTTCTCTGATGCACAAGGAACTCCACAGAGCCAGGCAGCTGTGCCTCTCACACCCTGTTCCTCTAACCCAGTGCTAGTACTAGACAGTACTCAATATACATTTTATGAATGTTACAGACCACACCTATAAAGTCCTAACACAGTAACTGATCCAGATCCCTGGGACATAATAAACCCTTATTTTATTTCCCTGAATGTCCATTATTCAGTTCTGAAGAACCAAACTGGAGCCATTAATTTGTGAAAGATTAAAGACAATTCCTTTGAAGGTAGGAAATGCTGGCTTCCTCCAGAAGGAATGGATGCGTTCCCATCTGCAGAATCAATCCGCACAGCAGCTGACTGCAACTTCCAGGGACACTATTCTTTGAACAACAGTACTCAAAGTTTGCCATTTCTGAAAGATTTCCAGGACGTAATGGGCTCAGCTTCGAGTCATGATTAATAATCTGTTTCCAAGAACTTTAGATTTTCCACTTCTGTCTCCACTTAGAAACTGCTTCTGACCTCTTGTGGAAACACTCAGCAGAGTTACTCGGGTAAGTTCAGCTTTTTGTCTGTCACACACAGTACCTGCTACCAGCTTCTTCCTTAAGTAGTTGGGCCAGAGGCCTCTGGTCCTGGGAGAACTGCACCCACTTCTGCTTTTGGCCTCAGCACTGGCTGGCTGACCTGAAGTTTGGTATCACTTGACTGGGTGACAGGAATTAATGATGAAGCTTGGTTTAAAGAGACAACACGGCAGCTCTACAATCCCGTCGCAGGAGTTTCAAAATTGATAAACTCAGAGAAGACCTGAGGTTCCTCATGCAAATGCCAGCCTCGGCCTGAGGGGGCAGATGGCTGTGTGCACTGGATGACATTCTCTCTCTGGGAATTTTAAAGCAGCTAATCCTCAGCATGCATTTTTTTTTTTTTAACCATTAAGTGCTTTACAAAGCTTTATCCCAGATTACCCTCATGGTACCCCTCTGAAGTAGGTATGGCTGTGGCCCCCATTTTATGTGAGATAAAGTAACCTGACCAGAATCTCTCCGAAGGGAGTTGGTGAGGGCAGAGCTCTTACCTGTCCCTACCGACTTCTCAGTGAACCCTATAGTTTGTTTTTGTTTTTTTTTTTTTTTTGTGGGACAGAATCTCAAGCTGTTGCCCTGGGTAGAATGCCATGGCGTCATTGCTCACAGCAACCTCCAACTCTTAGGCTAAAGAGATTCTCTTGCTTCAGCCTCCCAAGTAGCTGGGACTATAGGTGCCCACCACAATGCCCGGCTATTTTTTTGTTGTAGTTGTCATTGTTGTTTTAGCAGGCCCCGGCTGGGTTCGAACCCGCCAGCCTTCGTATATGTGGCTGGTGCCCTACCCACTGAGCTATAGGCACCACCCATGAACCCTACATTTTCTAATTGACAGAGACTGTGGACACCAACCAGCCCCAGGGTTGAAAATGTTTGGCCAGAACCCAGGCAGGAGACTAGAGAGCACAACCGCCTGGGCAGAGGGGTGGCACAGACGGCGCTGAACTGGAGAACATACTCACCGGCAGGCTTTCAGACCAGGAATAAAACCATCCTCTGACTTCTGCCTCTAGTTCAATCCTCCTCATTTAACAGATGGAGAAACTGAAATCCAGGGAGGTTATATTAAAAAGGCAGGACAGTGTGGTAGAAAGTTCAGGGGCTTCAAGGAGAGTGTGGTAATGTATGCCTGTAGTCACAGATACTTGGGAGGCTGAGATGGGAGGACTGCTTCAGCTTGGGAGTTCAGGGCTGCAGTGAGCTATGATCATGCCACAGCATTCCATCCTGGAATGGCAAGACCCTGCCTCAAAAAGAAAAAAAAGACACCAACGCTACCCTCTGCTGATAGATGCAGGATTAATGGGTATGAAGCATTCTACCATGTTTCCAATCCCTCAACTCCTAGCAGGGACCAGAAAGTCCAGGTACCTTCCATCCAGAACATCACCTCCTCACCACTATCTTAGGAAAAGGGATGTCTCTTTTGATTATCCAAAGTCTTAAGACCTTGGGGTAAGGTGGAGGGGGTGCCCCTGGCATTCCTATCGGCAGCTGATGGCAGCAACAGTCAACCTTCAATGGGCATTGCAGGAGGGCAAGCCTGCAGCTTGAAGACATGCCCAGGGGCTCTGGGGACCCTCCTGCTAACCAGGATCTTATTTCAAACTGTTTCCAAGTACAGCATGTTCCTGAGGATTAGAGTCTCTGGTGGCCTTAAAGATAAAAAGCCCTTAATGTGTATCAAGACCTAGAACTTTGGAAACTTGAAATTTAAGATCTGACTTCTTTAGCTTTTCTTTGCACTTTGACTGTGGCCATCCTTTCTCTGTAGCAGTTGAGAATGTGTCTGGGTTAAAAGAAGGAAAGGAAGCAAATAAAGCAATTTTCCCCTCCTATTCTCCCTCTCTCTTGCCAAACTAGGAAGTAGGTCTTTTAGTTAAAATTGAGTAAGCCATGTCTCCTCTGTACATATGTGCCAGGCTTCCTACTAGGCAATGGGGCAAAGTGATGGCAGGAACGCAGAGGGCACAGATGGTCTAGCAAAGACACAGAAAATTGAAGGTATGGCAAGAATTACGTAAATACGAGTCAGGCAAACGGCAGGAAGGAGTTAAGCATTATATAGGAATATATACTTTGCCCTCAGTCAATGGGGTCAGGGAATGGCATTACTGACCATTTAGTGTTACACAAAAGGTGGAGTATAACATAGGGCCTGGCACTTCAGAGGGGCTCAGTATGTCAAGTCTTTTTTCTCTTTCTCCCCAACTATATACGTGTTTGTGAGTACATGTGTACACACATACACACACACTGAGACTTTCTTTCTTCAAGAAAACTGCACCAGGCTGGGCATGGTGGCTCATGCCTATAATCCTAGCACTTTGGGAGGCCGAGGCAGGTGGATTGCCTGAGCTCAGGAGTTCAAGACCAGCCTGAGCAAGAGTGAGATCCCATCTCTAAAAACTAGCTGGGTGTTGTGGTGGGCACCTATAATCCCACCTACTTGGGAGGCTGAGGCAAGAGGATCGCTTGAGCCCATGAGTTTGAGGTTGCTGTGAGCTATGACTCCATAGCACTCTATAGAGGGTGACTAGGTGAGACTCTGTCTCAAAAAAAAAAAAAAAAGAATACCAAACCTTTAAAACACCATAAAAACTCAGAAGGAACTCAGTGTTGCCTGTTTTATGTCCTCTTAATTGTCCTATAGGCACCAGGTTTTAGCCATGCTACAATACTAAAAACCTAAGGTACTTTGCTCCTAAAGCCCTAAGGGTCTCCCACCATGGGAAAAAAATATGGATAGTTAATTCCAAGCTGAATTTGGAAATATAGGGATGATCTATTGTTATCCTCTCATTTAGGTATAAATTAGGCAACTGAGGCCCAGAAAGTATAAAACAGTTGCCTAAGGAGCAGTTTCCTTGGGTGTCTATTCTACTATGCGTATATGATGGAATTTTTTTTATAAAGCCGAAGTTTTTCCTTTAATTTTAACTTTTCAAATATACAGGGTGGCCCAAAAGTTCGTGTGCAATTTTAAACTGCAGACTATTTTAAATTGGAGATGAACTTTACGGCTACCCTGTATTTAACCTGCTAACAGAGGAGGCAGGCCCCAGCACACTGCAAGCCATCTTAAGCCACCAGAGAACCCTTAGTTCAGAGACCCTCCCAAAAGGGACGTGGAGGCAACAAGGATCCCCCTCCTTTCCCCTGTACACAGAATAGAATGAATGGCCTTTGTTTAATATAAAATCCTAAAAACAAGTACCAACAAATAAAACACCTAAGGGCTTATACTTTCTGCTTATATCTAGGATATATCTAGGCATAAATACCACATGTAAAAAAGAAAGTAACAGACCAAAAATCCAGAGTTACAGATTTCCAACCTTCTTTCCATCTTGGGGTTTGCCACACAGTTATTGCAGGATTGAGTTCATATGTGGTAACTTCATGATAGCCAACCATACCTGTTATTTGATAGTTAACATATGAATCTTCTATTTGTGCAGGGAAGATCATAGGGAATTTTCACTTTCAGAGACATTTCTTTCTTAAATGTTTAAAATTGTTTTGTATTACCTTTGTAATCAGAATAAAACAAACGTTTTTTACAAACACCAATTTCTAAGGAAGAATTTATTTCTTCACCTATATTTGGAACAAGGAGCTACTTTAAAAGCTCCCAAATACTCTGCCAAAGTTCTTTGGGTAAAAAAGTAAAACAGCATTTGAATGAAGCCCATCTGTGAGATTTGAGGCTCTGAGTCCAGCCCTAGGCAATTTCAGACAAAGCCATAATTTTCAGAGCAAGCTCACATATATCATAATATAAAAATAGACACTTTGTGACCAACAGGCTGGAAAGCAAGCTCTCCAGAGAGCTCTGCCTCCACGCTCTGCTTCTCCCTGGAGGTGGGGGGCAGGGCAGGAGAGTAAAGTTCTACTTACAAGAGCAAAGTTTCCTCAAGATCCGGAGGTCCTCAGTCAGAGTGGAGGTGGAATTTAAGAAACCAGGATTCAAGGTTAGCAATGCAGACCAGTGGTACAGGCAGGATTCTCTCCTATCCCCTCTCTCCCCCGTATCTTCTAAATGAAAAGCACTTCGAGGTTTTAGTGGGTGTTTCCCACGTCTTGGGCCAAGTAAGTCCCCATTTGTTGTAATCCAATGCTCAGCCTGATGATGTCAACCACTCAACTCACTTGCTCAGTTTCCACCTCTCTGTTCATGGGGGAGATCTATTTCCTCTGGACAATAAGCCCAGGAGCTGTAACTGCATCCCAACCCCCGTCACAATTTGCCTAACATCCTTCCTTCAATTTTCAACCCTGCAGCCTTAGTGACAAAAGGCTTCCTATACACTCACTCCACCAGCGCTGCCGGTATAAATCCCCTGGCTTCTAAACCATTGTCCACTGCAGGCTGTTTGCTTTGCTGTGTTTTAATTCATTTCTTTGGTGTGCAATATTCTAACCACAGTGGAGATCTTCACCCCACCTCACCTCTACCTCTTTCTTCCTGGCCATTTTTCCAAGTTGTTTAACTTCTCCATAAAGTTTCCCAGGTACATGCTAGGCACAGTTTGTCCTTCAGGTAGAAGAGAGATAACGCATGCCCAAAGAAGGATTTAGAAACAGCCTTGGTCTGTTGCCTGAGGAAATGGGTTCTGGACTTGGTCAGGCCTCCAGCTAGATGAATGGCCTTAACCAAGTCATCTCCCTCTCTAGACCTGAGTTTCTCCATCAGTAATAAGATAGATTTGGTGTTTTCCAGTTTTGTTTGGTTTTTTTTGTGACAGAGTCTCACTCTGTCACTCTGGGTAGAGTGCTATGGCATCATAGCTCACAGCAACCTCAAACTCTTAGGCTTAAGTGATCCTCTTGCCTCAACCTCAAGTAGCTGGGCTACAGGTGTGTACTACCACACTAGGCTCGTTTTTCTACTTTTAGTAGAGATGAGGTCTTGTTCTTCCTCAGGTTGGTTTTGAACTTCTGAGCTCTGACGATCTACCCACCTCAGTCTCCTTAGTAGGATTACAAGCATGAGCTACTATGCCAGCCAATGTTTTCCTACAAAGTCATTCTGTGATAGGATTATAGTCGTTAGCCATTGTGCCTGGCCGATGTTTTCTACTTCTGAAATTCAATGACAAAAAATCAGTGACTAGGGAGTTATAAAGGAGGTTATAAACAAATACTTTATAAGGCATTTTACTATCCACTTGAGCGAGGGAAGAACTCTGGAGAACTCAGAGGCCCCTGCCCAAGATGCCAGGCTCAGCTGGACTCCCTAACCCCCCTTTATGTGAAGGAGTAGAACTGTTTCTCTGTCTGTTCTCAACAACAATAAAAACAAAAGAATTCTCTGAACGAGTCCCTGAGGAACATGAAAAGAGGCATCTAGCGTAAACTACTAGATAAGATAAATAAGAGAATTTAATTGTCCTTAGGGACTAACATGGAACTGCAGTGGTTATGAGACAGAATCTCTTACATTCGTAGAGTGCTTGATGGTAATGCCATAAAATCGCTCCTTTTCTTTATGATGGGAAGCAATGTGACATGTAGAATGATGGGGAATATCATTTGGGAACCAGAGATGTGGATCTGAGTCCTATGTGATTTAAGTTCTCTGAATTTCAGTTTTTTATCTGTAAAATGAGATACAAGTGCTTTCATTTTAGGATCATGAGAATTAAATAACATATGCAAGGAAACTGAAAGTATTTCTGGTACATACTAAGTACTGAATCGATGTCAGCTCTCAGTGTTGTAAATAATTTCATTGGATTCTTATAACACCCTTAGGAGAATTAGGTGCCCAGAGCCTACTTTATTACTCTCATTCCTCAATAAGAAAATGAAACACAGAGAGGTTAATTGGGAAGCCCAAGGTCACACAGCTCAAAATGAAAGGCCCAGACTTAGAAAGAGTCTCTGAACTCCTAACTAGGTCAGCATGTGTGCCACACATATGCCATTGCGATCTCTCTCCAAGTCGTTACTCCACCCAGCCTGGCAAAGGAAACACTCAGGCCACTAGGTCAGAGGAGGTACTTTACTTGCTTTACTTCCAAAATACCATGTGGCCTAAAGCAACTCTGGGCTCCAATTGCCTTTCCCAAAAAGGGGCAGATGTGATGTTCTAATGCTACCTCAATGGGGATGGCACGTTAAGACTGGAGCTCCGCTGGGAAAGCGGCTCTCTATAGGTGGGGGTAAGGCTACAGTAGTTTGTAACTTAACAAGAAAGTTAGTTCTTGAAAACTTTGATGCTTACTAAGAAAGATCTAAGGAAATAGACAATACTAGGAGTTGACCAGTATGAAGGCTTTTCACCGAGTTGATATAGGACTGTCATAGACCAAAAGCCACATAAGCCCAGTAACCTACAGAAAATAGCATTTCATAATTCAAAGAGATCTGGGTTTCCTTCTGGTCTCTGGCCCATCTAGCTGTGTATAAACTTGGACAAACTGTTTAACTTCTTTGTGCCTTGGTTTCCTAAGGTAAAATGAAAATAATAATAACATTTACACTACAAGGGTCATCTTGTGGGTGAAACACCTGATACAGACAGCAAATTCAAGAAGACTTGCAAAAATAAGCTGCCAGAACTTAGTAGTAAAGACACTTTTTTTTAAAGACAGAATTTCACTTTATCTCCCTCAGTAGAGTGCTGTGGCGTCACAGCTCACAGCAACCTCCAGGTCTTGGGCTTTGGCAATTCTCTTGCCTCAGCCTCCCAAGTAGTGGGGACTGCAGGTGCCCACCACAACGCCCGGCTATTTTTTGTTGCAGTTTGGCTGGGGCCGGGTTTGAACCCGCCACCCTGGGTATATGGGCTGGCACCCTACCCACTGAACCACAGGCACCGCCCCAAGACATTATTTTTTAATTCTGATTCAGTTTCGCCATCCTCTACCCTGAGGATGATGTGAAAATGACATAAAGGCAAGAATGTCAGGAAGTCAGAGGACTCTGTGTTTCTCCAGAATGTCAGGATGAGAAACGAACCAAAGCCTACCAAGAGCTGTCAGGCATGTACTCAGTAGCAACACTTAGTCTGGAGGGACTGAAGGTCGGGGACACTGGGTGGCTGTGCCTTTGTTTGAGAAGCCTGAGGAGGCATCACGAAATGAAGCTGGGCTCATGGGTCAGTTTACTAACATCACTCTTGGTGCACTATGTTTGCTACTTGAACCATCCTAATAGTAAGGAACCCATTTATAAAAACAACATCACTTTCTTCAACAACTTGTACTTTGTGACACTTGCTTCTTGAATGAAATAATCCTACATCTGTGACAGAATCGATGGAAAGAGAACCTAGCAACATTGTCACACTTATCACTGACCACAGGGGCTATACTTCATGGACTGGGTCACACTCTGTGCTGAGTGCTCTTGGAACACTACAACATATGATCCTTACAACAATCAGGTACAGGATACATATTACTATTCATACCTTATAGCTGTGGCAACAGATGTGTGGCAAAACTGGCCAACCTGCTTAAAAGTCCATAGGATTGTAAGGGGCAGAGCGAGATCCTGTCTCTAGTAAAAACAGAAAAACTAGCTCTGCATAGTGGTGCATGCTGGTAGTCCCAGCTACTTGGGAGGCGGTGCTCAAGCCCAAGAGCTGAGCTTGCTATGAGCTATGATTCCACAGCCTTGTACCCAGGGTGACAGAGTGAGACTCTGTCTCAAAAAAAAAAAAAAAAACACATCCTTTTATCTTTTGAGGCATATTTATGTTATGGCAAGTTTTATTTCTCTGCTGGAACCTGAGCTGCTGCTTCTTTTTTTGTTGTTGTTGAGACAGAGTCTTACTATGTCACCCTCAGTAGAGTGCCATGGCATCATGGCTTACCACAACCTCAAACTCTTGGGCTTAAGCAATTCTCTTGCCTCAGCCTCCTAGTAGCTGAAACTATAGGCGCTCGCCACAATGCCCATTTTTTTTTTGCAGTTTTTGGCTGGGGCCAGGTTCAAACCTACCATCTCCAGTATATGGGGCCAGCGCCTTACTCCTTGAGCCATAGGTGCTACCCTGCCTGGCTACTTTTTGTTGTAGTAGTCATTGTTGTTTATTTAGCTGGCACAGGCCAGGTTCAAAGTCGCCAGCCTCGGTGTATGTGGCTGGCGCCATAACCACTATGCTACGAGCGCCGAGCCAGAATCTGAGGTTCTTAAGGAAAAAACCTGTGTCCAATTTATCAGTACTTGGTACATGTTATGAGACACTTAACGAAAACAAGGGGACCTATAAACAAAAAATAAAAGCATTTATTGAATGTTTACTGTATGCCAGTTAATATTCTAACTGCTTTATTTATTTATTTATTTTATTTTTTGAGACAGAGCCTCAAGCTGTCACCCTGGATAGAGTGCCATGGCATCACAGCTCATAGCAACCTCCAATTCCTGGGCTCAAGCGAGTCTCTTGCCTCCTCCTCCCAAGTAGCTGGGACCACAGACACCCGCCACAACGCCCGGCCATTTTTTGGTTGCAGCCGTCATTGTTGTTTGGCGGGCCCGGGCTGGATTCGAACCCGCCAGCTCAGGTGTACATAGCTGGTGCCTTAGCCCGTTGAGCCACAGGCACTGAGCCATCTAACTGCTTTATATAATGACTTCATTTAGGACTGAGCACAGTGGCTCATGTCTGTAATCCTAGCACTCTGGGAGGCCAAGATGGGTGGATTGCTTGAGTTTAGGAGTTCAAGACCAGCCTGAGCAAGAGCGAGACACTGTCTCTAAAAATAGCCAGGCATTGTGGTGGGCACCCGTACTCTCAGCTACTAAGGAGGCTAAGGCAAGAATATCACTTGAACCCAAGAGTATGACATTGCTGTGAGCTTTGATACCATGGCACTGTACTGAGGGCGACAAAGTGAGACTTGATCTCAAAAAAAAAAAAAATTACCTCAATTAATCCCCACAAAAATCCCTATGAGGGATAATTATACCTCCACTAAAAAATATTAATAATAAAATAAAATAAAAAATTATTATCTCCACTTAACACAGGAGATTGTAGATGTGGACTGATAAATTTGTTCAACTAGTAACTGACAGATATCTGTTGAAAGGAGCGTATGAATGAATAACGTTTGGCCGCCACCACCTACTTTCTTGTCCAAACAGCTGCTATAAAACTCAATTAGCTTGTCATTCCATCAAAGGCAGGTTTCAGCTGTCACATCACTTCAAACTCACTTATTCACTATGACATACATCTGAAAGGTCCTTGCTTTTTCTAGATAATTAAGAAGCATATTGACGGAGATTTATAAGCAAAATTAGATTTTATTTTCTAATTATAATCATATTTGTTTATTATAAAAAAATAAAAAGAAGAAAAGAAAAAGGGGAAGAAAATATCATTCCACCAACCTCCTAGTGCAAAATCCCAATAAAGAAACCATACTTACACTCAAAACAATGTTTTGAAATCAGAAACTTAAGTGATTTGGGAGGGGGTGGTACAGAGGAGTCAACACCAAGACATGTTCAATATATACATATGTATTTTATTTTTAGACAGAGTCTCACTTTGTTGCCCTGGGTAGAGTGCTGTGGCATCTTAACTCATAGCAATCTGAAACTTTTGGGCTCAAGTCTTTCTCTTATCTCAGCCTCCAAAGTAGCTGGGACTACAGGTGCCCGCCACAACACCTGGCAATTTTTAGAGACAAGGTCCCGCTCCCACTCAGGCTGTTCTCCAACTCCTGAGCTCAGGCAATCCACATGTCTTGGCCTCTCAAAGTGCTGGGATTACAGGCATGAGCCACCGTGCCCAGTCCTCAATGTATTTCTGTTGTTTTGGAGTACATGAGACTGCTTTTTCTTTGGTGTTTGATGTTCTGAGCTTCCTTTTCCTGGTCCCCTTTGTACTGCTGACACGGTATATTCAATGGAGAGCTGCCAGGAGACGGGAAGCCTGGGCCCTCAAAGTTAGTACCTGGAAAGTAGATTCATTCACAGGATAACACACTATCCACTCCCTGCCGTTTTTAACCTTCTTTGGAATTGCTTCCCACAAGCTTGTGACAAGTTTCAGATTCGGGCATTTATGGGAAAGATGGACTTCCAATAGACTTAATGTTAAATAAACAAAGTTGGGCTCGTTGATTTTTACAGGTGAAAAGAGCACACGGTCTCCACATTTTAGAGGGGAGAATGCCAGGCCCAGAGAAGGACCATCCTGACCTTACACAGACTGTGCCCCAACAGTAGAAAGAATCTCTATTGGCTTGAGACTCTCACTTGCCATTGCACTTTGAAATACAAATCTGAAGGGCCCTTCCCTTTTGTTTTGGTTAACTCTCACTCAGCCATCAGATTTCAGATTAAATGCCTCTTCCTTTGGGAGACTTTTTCTCTGAGCCATATGACCGTCCCCTGCTGTACTGGTGCCATATTATACTCTAATTCAGTGGTTCTCAACCTTCCCAATGCCGTGGCCCTTTAATACAGTTCCTGTGGGTTGTGACCCACAGGTTGAGAACCGCTGCCCTAATTCTTCTCTCAAAACCCTTAACATGTTATGAGTACATGTTACATGGGTTTCCCTACCACACTGTAAGTTCCACCTGGCCAACCACATGTCTCCCTAGTTCACTGTATCCATCCCAAGTACCTATAAGAGTGACTGGCATACACCTTTTGGGGGCAAGACATGATTGTAAAAGGGTCTTTATCTAACAAATGCAATCAGTGTAACCCGGTTTCTTGTACCTTCCATGAATCCCCTACAATAAATTAAAAAAAAAAGAAAAAGTGCCTGGCACAGAACAGGAAGCTCAAATACACACACACACACACACACATCTTACTTAGTCCAGTCTTTAGTAAAACAATAGCATACATTTTTATAAAAAAAGTATCATGTCTCTTCAACTATAATTCAAGCTTCCCTCTGTAGGGAAGATCATTCGAGAATAAGGGATTTCACTTCAAATAATTTCTAAGAAGATATTAATATTATAGAAAAGTTCATAAAAGTGTGAAATCAGAAGCTTTAAGTTCAGAACCCAGGACAAGAAAGCACCTTTGGTAATGAGAGATAACTGTGTGGAATCTCAGGGAGACGCTGAGCCTTCAGCAGGCATGAAGAGGATTTAGTAGAAGGGCTGAAGAAGATTCATAGATGGTCCTGGGAAAGCCTGAAAGCTCTGTAGAACCACAGGCAAAAACAGAATGCCTCTTTAAGTAACTGAACGAATGGCTTGGAGTTGATCAGGGCTTCTAGTAAGAGCCTGGCCACCTCATTCTGACATCGGAAGGGCCCTCAGGCTAACTGCTGCTCCTATTCACAGGCTCTAAACCAAAGTGTGCCCTGTACTTGTTCCTTAGAGCTTCCAGCAGCTTCCTGCAGCTTCCCAGGCAGGGCAGAGGCCTATGGCACAGACAACCAATTCCAGAAGAAATCAAGCCCTGTTCCCAAATGGCCAAAAAAAGTATCACTGAGCATCCGAAGAAAATTAACAGCATGACAAAGAATAAAATAAAGAGAAAACAGACTCTATATGGAAAAGAAAATGCAGACAAATCAGAAGCTTTTAAAAAATTCTTACGTCTTCAGAAATTCTGAAGATACGGTGTCCATAAAATATAAAAGAAAAAAATTGACCAAAATGAACTCTTGGAAATTAACAATATGAATATACTGAAAGGGCTAGAAAATAAGAAAAGGAAATCTATCAAAATATAGGGGGGAAATACAGGATAAGAAAGGATCTTGTTGACATAAAGATACAATCCAGGAAGTTCATCATCAGATGGAATAGTAATAATAATAATAATAAAGATAACAGGAAATATCTAAGAAATCATGAGGAAAATTTCCCAGAGCTAAAGGAAGACATGAATATTCGCAATGGAAAGTTTGAAAAGCACTGAGTAGGATGATACCTAGAGATACAGCCTTCTAAGCTTTCAGAATTCAAAAGAAAACATCCTAAAAAGTTTCCGGAGGGACAAAGATTATTTCTAAAGAAAGAATCAGACTGGTATTGGACTTCTTACCCACAATCCCAGGGCCTGAAGATAATGGAACAATACTTTCCAAAGCAAAGGTTATTCGTTTGTTCGTTTGACACAGGGTCTCCTCTGTCACCTGGGCTAAAGAGCAGAGGCATCATCATAGCTTTTGCAACCTCAAACTCCTGGGCTCCAGCAACCTTTCTGCGGCAGCTTCTGGAGCAGCTGAGACTACAGGCAGTACTACCACATCTAGGCGATACTTCTTTTTTCTTTCCTTCTTTTTTTTAAAATTGAAACAAAGTCTCACTTTGTCACCCTCTGTAGAGTGCAGTAGTGTCATAGCTCACAACAACCTCAAACTTGAGCTCAAGCGATTCTCTTGCCTCAGCCTCCCTAGTAGCTGGGACTACAGGTGCCCGTCACAACATCTGGCTATTTTTATTTTGTTTAGCAAGCCTGGGCCAGGATCAAACCCACCAGCCCTGGAGCATGTGGTCAGTTCCCTAACCACTGAGCTATGGGCACCCAGATCCATTTCTTTCTTCCTTTTCCTTTTCTTTCTTTCTTTCTTTCTTTTTTTTTTTTGTAGCTACGTCCTGCTCTTACTTAGGCTTGTCTAAATTCCTGGCCTCAAGCAATTCACCCTCCCAAAATGCCAGGATTACAGGAATGAGCCACCATGCCCCACTGAAAAAAATTCTAATTGGAAAATGATTGAGGCGGGGCGCGGTGGCTCACATCTGTAATCCTAGCACCCTGGGAGGCTGAGGCAGGTGGATTGCTTGAGCTCACAAGTTTGAGACAAGCCTGAGCAAAGCGAGACCCCCATCTCTACTAAAAATAGAAAAACTGAGGCAAGAGGATCGCTTGAGCCCTCTGGAGGTTGCTGTGAGCTATGATGCCATGGCACTCTATCCAGGGTGATAGTTTGAGAACCTGTCTCATGGAGGGCGGGGGAGAAAATGATTTGGAACCTAGAATTCTATGCTTAATTAAGCAAAATAAAGACATTTTCAGGACCTAGAAAAAATGATCTCTCATGAACTGTTTTCTCAGTAAAATAGAAAATATGCTTCACCTAAATGAGGGTTAAGAAGTAGGATTTTAAAAACAGGGATGCAACAAGAGAAAGGTGAAGGGAATGCCAAGGATGACAATGGTGGTGGCTCTGGGACCTCACCAGAAAGGACCAGTCTGATTAGAGCAGGAGGGTAGAAGTCTCCAGGAAAACAGAACTGACAAGACTCCATGACAGGTTCAAAGAAAATTGTATTGAAAGTCTACTGAAAAGTGTGGAAAGACTTAACAATAAGGAACAAGGAAAACTATGCAGGTTAAAGAAGATCCTATTATTAAGTCCAGGGAAAAGAGTAATACAGAAAGGAAAATAATCAGAATGTCACTGGTGTGGCAGTAAATAATACAATGTCATAACACTGTAAAACAGTGAATATAGATTTAACCAAAAACTGCGATATTGGGAGAAGGGGTAAGGAGGAGAAGGAGAGTAGTAGGGCTGCAGTGCTTCTGAACAGCTCACATGCCATCCTAGGATGCCAACATGTAGCACCTAAAACTGATGACTTAAGAAAAAGCAGAACAGTAACGTGAGGTCCTCGTTTGGATCTGATTGGAATAAATGATATTTACGAATTGAGTGAAGATCTTAGCTAGTAATAAGCAGTTATTAATTTTTATATGTGATAAAATAGCAGGTATGTAAAACAGATGAGATACGTTCTAAAAGTAGTTACTAATGAAATGATGTCTAGAATTTACTCCAAAATTGTAGTGGGAAAAATGGCTACAGGCATGGAGGAAACAAGACTGATCGCGGGTTGATTTTTAAAGTCTGATAATGGGTGGTCCATGAGGAATTATTATACTATTTTATGCAGTTTTGTACATGTTGAACATTTCCTTAATACAATTTAAAGAAAAAGACAGATATCTGCATAAGCATAATATATAGAGCTAAACAATAGATCAAACAGCTAACAGGATACAAAAATGGATGCTCTTGAGTACAGGACGGGAGGGGGGGATAAAAAAGGGTGGGGACAGAGGACAGCTGGTTTTATTGTAAGTTTTTAATGATATTTGGCCTTAAAAAGGACTAAGCAAAACTATGTGCATGTGCCATTCTGAAAAAACAAAATTAATTTTTAAAAAAATGAAAGTGACCATTAAAAGAAGTAAATGCAGAAAAATAAAATGGCTGCCTCAGGGTGAGGAGTGAGCAGGAGAACGGTGCCTTTCTGGACTCACAGATTTTTTAAAAGCCTTGTTTGTGTATTACTTTGATTTTAAAAGTTATCTATTATTATCAGTCACTGCTATCAGTTTTTAACAGGGCCTTTGTTATCCTCTACTTCTACAAACGGAATTATTTCTTCAGGTTTAGAATCCTAAATCACCCAGGGTATCTTTACATTAAGTGTAACAATAATAATTATTGTCATTTATTGTTTGCCATGTGTTAGCACTTTATATATGTTATTTCTAATCCTTCTAGCACTCCTGCAAGGCAGTATTGGTCTTTCCATTTTACACATGAAAGGTTAATGAGGCTGGGAGACATTAGCCATTTGCTTGAGGTTACTGTGCTAGGCCTATAAAGAGCTCAAGCTCTTTCCACTATCCCACCTCTCCTTCACATTACACTTACTTACTTAATTACACTCTGTGTAGTCCAGAAAGTACTTTTACATAAATTTTCTTATCCACTTTATGAAACAGGAAAGAAAGGACTGTCCTTACTTGACAAATGAAGAAAACAAAGCTAAGAAAAGTTAGGAAACTTGCCCAAGAATCTAGGCTTCCTGATCCTTAATCCAGTATTCTTTCTACCATTTCTTACCATCTGTCCCTTCAACAACAAAATGTCAAATTATTCATAACCTCCTCGTGGGCATTTGACATAAGAGTCACTGTAAATGAATGCAACTGAAGCAGAAATTTAAAAAAAAAAGAGAGAGAAAGGAAGAGACTTATTTTTTCCAAAGGAAATATAGTAATAAACCAGGGAATGTCCTCAGTTGCTCTAATGTCAGCATTTTGCTTGAGTCCTCAAAAAGGGACTCTTGAAATGTCAGCAGCCTGCCTGCCTGGCATACACAGATCAGCTGCTGGCACAGGCAGCTCACAGTAGTTCTGACAACCAGTGCCACTCTTCTAGGCTCCAAAGACAGAAATGAGCCAGGCATGTTTCTGTTCTGTAAAGAGAACGCCTGTGCCTCCTAAATCTCCTTCAGTCAACAGCTATGTCACCCTAGGGCTTTTTAAGTTGCCAGGAATCTTAGATCAGTGCTACTCTAGAGCAGAGGAGAGTGTATAAATCTGTACATCAGACTGTGTAGGGGTGGGAGCCAAAAATGGCATAACTAAAGTGGGCGAGTATCTGTCCCTTGGTCATCTCAAGTCCTAGGCAGCTGATCATTCTGCCCAGCAGAGAGGCAGCCCAAGATTAGAGCACCAGAGCCTTTAGCCCGGTGTTGAGATGCTGTTCCCCAGCCTTTTCTGGCAACTGAATGAATAATGGCCAAGCAGCAGTTAGGGGGAAGAGGCTGTTTACTTGAATTCGAACTATTTATAGCACCAGCAATCTGCACATATTTGGATGACAAATCTCTGGGCTTCAAGTAAGCGGTGCTCTGCTCCTGGACAATTTCACCAAACACATTCCCTCCCCACGCCACCCCCAGACCCTCTCACTAACACATGTTGCCCTCAGGATGTTTTATTTAAGTTGCTGAATTTTAAAAGATTATAAAAAGAAATCACATTTTAAGAACAAGAGACTTTTAATCCATTTATCTACAAGTTTGAACTACATACTATTTTCTTTAAGACTTGAGTCAAAGGGGTGGCACCTGTAGCTCATCAAGTAGGGCGCCGGCCCCATATACCAAAAGTGGCAGGTTCAAGCCCAGCCTCGGCCGAACTGCAAAACAGAAAAATAGCTGGGCATTGTGGCGGGCGCCTGTAGTCCCAGCTACTCGGGAGGCTGAGGCAAGAGAATCGCCTAAGCCCAGGAGTTGGAGGTTGCTGTGAGCTGTGTGACACCACAACACTCTACTGAGGGTGATAAAGTGAGAGTCTGTCTCTACAAAAAAAGAAAAAAAAAAAAAGACTTGAGTCAAAAATTAAATTCTAATATATGTATATTTTATAAAAATACACAACTATCCCATAAATGAACAAAACAGTACTTAAATGATACCTGTAATCTATTTACTGTACTGTTGTAGTGATTCTGAGCCCTGCCTAAGACCTACATAGAGAATGTTTCTTATAGTAAGCAAATTATGATTAAACGCTTCCAGGATGGATCCATAACAATATGTAATCATATATACATTCCAAGCAAATAAAAGAGTTCTTATTACTCACCGATTCGGCGGCAGAAATAGTCACAGTGCAGGGTTGACCTCTGCCCCCTGCATGTCATATAGGAGAAGGACTTAACTGTCACAAAAAGATGTGCAAGGCCTTCTGCACAGTTCTAACTCATAGAAGTCAGTTGGTTGTACAGGCCTGACAACCAACTTGTTTGGAAAAAGCAGCCTACTCTACAAGTTGCCTTGTTTTTATAACAAAAGCAATGCTGATCCCTATCTCCCCCTAGCCAGGCATTGCCTAATTCTGAGGGGGGAAACTTGTATGTTGGCAGCTTCTAGTCCTACCACAGAATGTAAGCAAGACCTGGTGTAAAGAAAAAAATCCAGTAAGTGAAGAGACAGGTTTAAACTTTGCAGTGTAATGGGTGATACAGGACAATTAATTTAGGTAGAGGAAATAGATGAAATTCCTCAAAGGGACTGACTTGGTTTTTTTACCTTTTTCCCTGCAGATGAAGCTCACTAAAAGACAAAGGGAAAGGTCCTTAAGACAATCTTATGATAACCCCACTTTTTTTTTTTTGAGACAGTCTCACTTTGTCACCCTGGGTAGAGTGCCATAGTGTCATAGCTCACAGTAACCTTAAATAAGCGATTCTCTTGCTTCAGCCTCCCAAGTAGTAGGGACTACATTGCGCTGCCACAATGCCCAGCTATTTTTTGAGACAGGGCCTCCCTCTTGCTCAGGCTGGTCTTGAACCTGTGAGCTCAGGCAATCCACCCACCTCGGCCTCCCAAGTGTTGGGATTACAGGCGTGAGCCACCACGCCTGGCCAACAACTCCACTTTGTAACATTAGGAAAAGGTAACGGTGAAGGAAAGAGGCATGTCTATACATAGGGAGGAATGTAAATTATTTGTTGCAACCACATAAATGATCAGGCGAGATTCGGATTGGCAGTACAAACTGTAAGAGGTGAGGCTAACCATAGTTGCAGGGTAGCCCCGAGCACTTCTCGCGGAGTTCTTTTATTGAGAAGATACATAATGGGCGGAAAGATTACTGATGAGTTTTGAAATTGGTGACAGTTATAGCAGGCATGATGTTCCATCCTCTATAATTATTTCAATTTTTTTAGATCAATTTGTGAATACTATATTGACCAAAAAACAAAAAAAACAAAAAACTTTTTAAACTTGCTTGACTTTATTGGAATTAGCTTAGCTGATTACAGACTGGGGTCACAATCTTTATGGTACCACATACATTTTAAACCAAAGGTGATTCTTCTCAAAGACAGGACATGTGGGACAGGGGGGCAGAAGTTTGCATAGGGCAGGCCACTCCTCACTGGCACTGGCCCTAGGCCCTGAACTCCAAACAGATGGGGCGGCCTGAAGCTGGCAGCGCCTCTTCTTGCCTGACCAAAAAATTTTAATACTGTAAGCTTTGATCCCATGATTCCATTTCTAGAAATTTTGGAAATGTAAAAATACCCTTGTCAATCAGACCTTAGCTACAAAGTCCAGTACTTCTTCAGAAGGACCTTCCCAACCCACCCAAACTAAGATAACCACCCATCTACCTGTCAGTCACTTTCTCTTAATTGTCTGCACAGCACCACTATTTTTCTTCTTCATTTATTTGTTTACTGCTTGTCTTTCACTGCTGCCTCCTCTCATCCCACCTTAGAATGTCAGCCCAGTAAGAGGAAGGACCTAGCCTGTCTTGTACACTACTCTTCTTACAGGCTGGATACTGGCCACTAAACAATTCTAGTTGCAGAAATTTATTATGTGGAGAAATCAAACATAGTTCGATACATTTTATTTATTGTATATTGCTTATAATAGCAAATACGGGAAACATGTTTAGGCAAGTCACAAAATACCAAATACTGAAAATATCTTTAGGCAAGTCCTTTAGGCAAGTCACCAGTCAGCCATCGCTTCAAGTTTATTCTTGGTAAACAAGGGTCCCCATCTCAGACTATGTGAGAAGATAATCAGACAATATACAGTACGTGGCTCATAGTCAATGTTTTGTTGTTGCTGCTACCCAGCCCCGGTCAAAATCTGCAAAAAAAAAAAAAAAAAGGTTTGGCACCAATGGCTCAACGGGCTAAGGCACCAGCCATGTACACCTGAGCTGGCGGGTTCGAATCCAGCCCCGGCCCGCCAAACTACAATGACGGCTATAACCAAAAAATGGCCGGGCATTGTGGCGGGCGCCTGTAGTCCCAGCTACTTGGGAGGCGGAGGCAGGAGACTCGCTTGAGCCCAGGAGTTTGAGGTTGCTGTGAGCTGTGATGTCATTGCACTCTACCCAGGGTGATAGCTTGAGGCTCTGTCTCAAACAAACAAACAAAAAATACAATTCTCCTTTTTCTGTTCTATGTAAGAACAAGATCTTCAATGAGGTTATATAGGTCCTGTCCTATTATAAGGTCTGTATTTGCAGCAAAGTAAAGGAGATTTTTTTTTTTAAATTTCCGAGTAACATGAGGATACATAGAATTAGGTTACACTGTTTGCATAAAGGAGTTTTTTTTTTACCTCAATAGATAGATAGACCTAGGCTCAGTGCCCATAGCTCAGCGGTTAGGGCACCAGCCACATACACCGAGGCTAGTGCGTTCGAAGCCGGCCTGGGCCTGCCAAACAACAATGACAACAGCAACAACAAAATAGCTCAGCACCCAAGTGGGCGCCTATAGTCCCAGCTACTTAGGAGGCTGAGGCAAAAGAATTGCTTAAGCCCAAGAATTTGAGGTTGCTGTTAGCAGTGATGCTATAGCACTTTACTGAAGGAGACATAGTGAGGCTCTGTCTCAAAAAAAAAAAAAATACACACACACACACACACACACACGTAAACACAGACCTGAAGAATTTACTAATATGGCTTCATGAAATGAGATGTTAAAGCATATATACACCTACAAAATGGAAAAAAAAAAGTTCTTTATAATCATATATGCTTTCCTGTCTACAGAAAGAGTCTCTTGCCAAGCAATGGCCCTTTTGACTGCTGATCTCCTTTTTTGGGTTCAGCAATGCATAAAATAACAAAAACTGGGGGTTGCTAAATAGCTCTGCACAATATAAAAAGAAGAACTGAAGTCTGTGACCTATGAACAAAAGGAGAGGAGCAAGGAACCAGGAAGATGGCAGAAGACTAGATTTTCTGCTGACTTCTTCCTGGGACACCCAAATGTGAGCAAAGCCAATAACATTTACAAATGTATTTTTTTTTTTTTTTTTTGTAGAAGACAGAGTTTCACTTTATCGCCGTTGGTAGAGTACCATGGTGTCACAGCTCACAGCAACCTCTAGCTCTTGGGCTTAGGCGATTCTCTTGCCTCAGCCACCCTAGTAGCTGGGACTGCAGGCACCTGCCACAATGCCCGGCTATTTTTTTGTTGCAGCTTGGACGGGGCTGGGTTTGAACCCACCACCCTCAGTATATGGGGCCAGGCACCCACTAAACCACAGGCACCGCCCCTGTGTGGTTTTTTTTTGTTTGTTTTTTTGAGACAGAGTCTTGCTCTGTCACCCTGGGTAGAGTGCCTTGGTGTCATCATAGCTCACTGCAACTTCAACCTTCTGGGCTCAAGGGATCCTCCTGCTTCAGCTTCTTGAGTAGCTAGAACTAGAGGTACATGCCACCTAGCCAATTTTTCTATTTTTAGTAGAGACAGGGTTTGACTCTTAGGCTGGTCTTGAACTCCTGAGTTCAAGCAATCCTCCTACCTCACCCTCCCAGAGTGCTGGGATTACAGGCATGAGCCACCGTGCCTGAGTCACTGTGCCAGGGTATATTCTTTGTTCTTGATGAGAGCTGAGGAAGGGACTAAGTTTCAATTCTGGGTTGACAAGAAAAGAAGAGGCAGAGATAATCAAGAGAGTATATGCCATACCTTCACCCCCAAGGAATCTACAGACGCTGGGGAAACTTTGGACTTTTACTTGGGATGAAACACAGTCAAGCTGATCTGATCCAGATCTTCAAATGCTGAGCTATCTGGGTCATATATTACCTACAAAGTAGGATCAAGGAACAAATTGATAGATGAATATGCAAAATTAAGTTGCCTAGACTATTCCACATCACCGAAAAGCTTTTCATAATTTGTGCAGTGATTTCTACTTTAGGTCACATATATTCCTTTAAGAATCTATGTGAAGGCTAAAATCTCTGCAGCAAATATCTATCTTCAAATGTATGTAATTTCAGGAGTTTGTGGCACTCCTGGATACATTACAGTTGAAGACCATCCCTGGATACATTACAGTTCCATAGGCCAAGTTCAGGAACTTTCACTAAAGAAACCACCAACATTTTTGATGGACATTGTTTTTTATTGATAATGGCTATCATAAACTACTCACAGTTTATTCAGAAAGTCTAAGAACATATCTAATAGTCATTCATTTATAAGCATTTGTTGGGAACTTCATACACCTGATCCTGAAGGTATAAAGATACATGTGATGCATGTAAAAATAGTTATGTTCGGGCAGCGCCTGTGGCTCAGTGGGTAGGGCACCAGCCCCACATACCAAGGGTGGCAGGTTCAAACCCAGCCCTGGCCAAACTGCAACAAAAAAATAACTGGGTGTTGGGGTAGGCACCCAGGAGGCTGAGGCAAGGAGTTGGAGGTTGCTGTAAGCAGTGTGAGGCCACGGCATTCTACTGAGGGTGATAAAGTGGGACTGTCTCTAAAAAAAAAGAAAGAAAACGGTTATGTTCAACCAAGAGAAGCAAAAAAGAAAACAGACCACTACAAAACAGTGAAATAAATCAGACTGTTCATATCAGACTAACCTCACCTCTCAACTTCCTTTTCACGCCAGGACTTACTGGCTTCAAATACAACTGGTAAAAACGACTAACATGAGTAGTATACAAGTAAAGAGGAAAGCAACAGGGGCCAGGACACTGGTGTCATTTCTAATAGCCAGCCTGCTCCTCCTATGGACTTTTAACCTCCCTCTGTGTCTGCATAAAAATATTTCAAGACAACAAAACACTTGGTCTTTAACAAACCAAGTAACCATGGATTTTTTTTAAAATGCTACTTTTAAGAAAAAGTAATTAGCAAACCAAAAGATTCTTCAAAAAAATCTTCCAAAAGATTTCATCCATGCCATGAGAAGTCTGTAGCCTATATGGCTAGTCTGCATGGTTAGATCAGCAAATATTTATTGAGCTCTCGAGTAATAATAATTTCTGATATTTGCATTGCATGGAGACTTTCACATAACTTGTCTTATTTTCTGTGCAAAACATACCTCGTTACACATGTTTGTATACCCATTGAGTAGAAGAGAATATGGAGGCAAAGAAGAGCAAAGTGACTTACCCAGGTTCCTTTATAAGTTTTTAAGCTGTGATGCAAAATCAGAATACAGACTAACCTACCTTTTCCTTAACTCACAGAGAAGTGGTAGTCAAGACAGAAACAGGATGCTCAGAAGAGATGGCAGCCGGGGAACGGAGCGGAGAGAGTGACAGAGGTGTGGTACTGAAATCAGGTGGACCTGGGGTAAAATCCTGGCTCCCCCCCTACTTACTAAATCACTTAACCTCTCTGATCTCTGGCAGCCCATTTGTAAAATGAAGAAAATAGTATCTCAAAAGCGTATGGAAAGATGGAGGGAAGAAAAGAGGTAGAGTGATGTGGAGGAGTGTTAATTTCTTCATCTTTCCGAGGTGAGACCGGAGATAAAAAGTGAGCGGATCAGGACTGCCATTTCCAGCCAGTATGATGAACCAACTATTCCTAAACCCTCCTCCCACAAACAGCTAAAATGATGAATATTATCATCCTTGCAAATATGCCAAATGCATGGAAGAGCTTAAAAGAAAGCAAGGAAAGTTTCCTGAGGCCAAATGAGAAACACAAATTCAGCAAGAAAAGCATCAGAGGCCTTAAAAATATTTGCAATTTTAATAATACTGAGCTACTTATCAAAGTAACTATCCAAAAGACAAAAAAGCACATGTTTATGTATTTCTGATTTACAGTTTTTGTAGATAATCACAACTACTAAAAATAAATAAAGTAAAACACCAGTGGCTTTCAGGAGAAGACCTGTCTACGGTAAGTGAAAATGTTTTTAAAACTTTTTTCCTCTATACCTTTCTGTTCTATCTGAATGTATATTTTTGTGTATGTGTTTTATTTCTAAAATTTTTGTTAAATTGGCAAAGGAAGGAAAACTGGAATACTAGTGGTATTCTGCTAGCTCCATTCACAATAAAAAGTAATGGAATGACTAATGTAAACATAAATTTCAGAAGAAAGTAATTTAGTCTTACAATGATGACTGGAGTAGGTATTCTGCTTTACATCCACCTCATTCAAGATCTCTCTTTAATAGTAATACCCAGTGTTGTGGAGACATGGGAAAATCTCAGTGAGAATGGAAACTGGTATAACATCCCTAAAGTGTAATTTGATAATACATACAGAAATCCTTAAAAAGGCAGACCCACAGGGGGTACATGGTAACTCTCTGTACTTTCTGCTCAATTTTACTGTGAACTTAAAACTGCTCTAAAAAATAAAATTTATTAATTTAAAAAATGAGAAAGTTGCACATCCTGTTTCAGTCTTTTACATACGGATATCCAATTCTCCCAGCACCGTTTATTGAATAGGGAATCTCTCCCCCAGTGAACACTCTGGTTTGGTTTATTGAAGATTACACAGCTATAAGTTGTTGGTTTCATTTCCAGGTTTTCTATACGATTCCAAGTATCTCTCTATTCTTGTGCCAGTACCATGCTTTCTTGACCACTATGGCCTTGATTGGATTCAAAATTGGATTCAATTTTGATCAAACTACATTACTTAAATATTAATTTTTTAATTCAACTTGTCAATATGTTGTTTAGGATATTGTGTCCTCATCTATAAGTGAAACATGTTTGTCATTTCCCTTTATAACAATATATTTTCTCCAATTTCAATATCAGGTGTATCCAGATCAAGTAGAATGATATTGAAATATTTCTTCTTTTTTTATTGTTTATAAGATTTCTGGAATTGCTTATCCTGTAAAATCATTGTGGTC
>CAUYON010054876.1:0-16507 GCA_963573935.1 Arctocebus calabarensis
GCCAGCAGAGTTTCTAGCAGATGGTGGGCCTGCGGAAGTCTGGCAAGCACGGGGCACAGGGCCAGGCAGCTGCCGGGGGAATGCCTGGCCAGGGGATGGGCCTGCAGAGCCCTGGCGGTGGGAGGTGGAGTTCCTGGCAGACGGCATGCCTGCAGAAGCCCTGCAGGCTCGTGGCACAGGGCCACACAGTCGCCAGGGGATTTCCTGGCCAGGGGCCCGCCTGCGAGGGTGCTGCAGGTGCCAGGTGGAGGACCGCGCAGTTGCCAGGGGAGTTCCTGGCCGGGGGCAGACCTGCGGAGTCCTGGAGGTTGCTGGCAGAGTTTCTAGTAGAGGGCAGACCTGCGGAAGCCCAGCAAGCATGGGGCGCAGGGCCAGGCACTCGTCTGTGGTTTCCCTGGCTGGAGGGGAGGGAGGCTTGCCACAGCCCACCCCAGTCTTTTCCCGGTGGGGCGCTTGTTCTGTCAGGCGGGGGTGGGGGCGCTGCTCAGGGACTTCCTCCCTCAGTCTCAGCAGGGGTTAGGCTTCTGGTTTGTCAGGTAAGGGGGGAAGGGTGTACAGTAAGTTCAGAATGGTGGGGAAAACTTTTGTTCAGTTTTTCTGCCTAGGAATAGATTTTTCAGAGTCACACCGGGGTACTCAGGGGAAGCACACCTCACTTCCCACAGCACTCTTCCATGGGGTGAGACAAGCGGTCCACAGTTCACCACTTGTCTGTAGAAAACCTGCAGGAGCAAAAGAGGAGAAAAAAAAGAAAGGAAACAGAAAAGCAAGAAACTCAGAGCTTTGTTGGGGGAGGGGAAGGACACTCTTCCTTTGAGATGAATTTTGTACCTGAAGCTTGCTTTCTTGGGGTCACAGCCAGTCTCAGCAGAGGTGACCCACAGAAATCACTTCTCTCTCTCAGCTGGGCTCCCAGTATTCGGTTTAATTGCACAGTTTCTGGAAGTTATCTTCCCTTTTGGACAGGAGCCTTTTTTGGAAGCTGCTTCCAGTCAGCCATCTTGCTCCACCCCCTTTGTTTTTCTTTAAAAAAAAAAAATCCACTTTTAGTTTCATCGATCTTTTCTATGGATTTTCTAATCTCCATCTCATTTTATTTCTGCTGTGATCTTTATTTCCTTCCTTCTGCTAACTTTGGGCTTAGTTTGCTCATTTTTTTCTAGATTTCAAGATATAAAGTTCTTTTTGGGGGGAGGGGTTGTAGTTGATGTGCTATTTATTTACCAAAGGGATTACAATTGTTATTTACTATTACAATTCTTATAAAAGGAATTAGTAAGTGAGTTTTCTTTCAAACCATTTTTTTCAAATATGTAAAAAAAACAAGTAAAAATTATGTATGGATTATCTTGTATGTCCCTTGTTTGGATACCTATAGCCGCCTACGTTTTTAACAAGTCATTTCCATTGTACATGTGATACATGAAAAATTTCTTCTTGTTGAAAAATTACAGGTAAGGCTTAAGTCATTGCTGCCTGTCTTGTCCAATCCCCATTCCTTCTGGGATTCCACTGTTTTCAGCATAGTAGTTGAGATAGAAAGTTAGTTTGTTTATTTGAAATATATATATTTTTTAACATAGGCATTTGTTATTATAAACTTCCCTCTTAAATCTTCTTTTACTGTACCCCATACATTGGTATATTGTGTTTCCATCATCCTTTGTCTCAAGATATTTTTTGGATTCCCTTTTGATTTCTTCTTTGATCCAGTGGTTGTTTAGGAGTGTGTTGTTTAATATATTTGTAAATTTTTCACTTTTCCTTTCGTTATTGTTTTCTACTTGCATAATATTGTGGTTGGAAAAGCTATTTAGTATAACTTTAGTGTTCTTAAATTTGTTAAACTTGCTTTGTGGCTTATCATGTGACCTATCCTGGAGAGTGTTCCTTATATGTATGAATATAATGTGTATTCTGCTGCTGTTGTGTTAAATGGTCTGTGTATATCTGTTAGTTATTTGTTCTAAGTGTTCAAGTTTGCTGTCTTATTAATGACATTCTGTCTGGATGATATTTACTCTTAAAAGTGGGTGGGGTGTTAGGGACCAGGCAAAGTGACTCACACCTGTAATCCTAGCACTCTAGCAGGTTGAGGTAGATGGGTTGCCTGAGCTCAGGAGTTTGAGACCAGGCTGAGAAAAGTGAGGGCCCATCTCTACTAAAGGTAGAAATACTAGTCAGACATTGTGGTGGTTACCTGTAGTCCTAGCTACTCAGGAGGCTGAAGCAAGATGATCTCTTTAGCCCAAGAGTTTGAGGTTGCTATGAGCTACCCATGATACTCTACCCAGGATGACAGAGTGAGACTCTGCTTCAAAAAAAAAAAAAAATGGGGCATTCAAGTTTTCTCTTACTGTCTATTTCTTTCTTCAGTTCTATTAATATTTGCCTTACATATTTTGATATTCCAATGTTGGGTACATATATATTTGCAACTGTTGTATACTCTTATTGATTTGACTCTTTCATCATCATATAAGGAATTTCTTTGTCTTTAGTGACAGTTTGACTTAAAATCTATTTTGCCTGTTGGTTCATATAAGTGTAGCCACCCCTGTTCTCTTTTGGGTCATTTGTATGGAATATTTTTTCCCAACTCTTTATCTTGAACTTATGTGTGTTGAAGCAAGAGTGAGTCTCTTGTGGGTAGCATATAGTTGGATCTCATTTTTTTTCTTAATCCATTCAGTCAATTTATCTTTTGATTGGATCTATTTACTTTTAAATTATTTATTGAAAGGTATGTAATTACTACTACCATTTTGTTAATTGTTTTCTAACAGTTTTAATTTCTTTTTCTTGCTGTTTTCCTTAGTGATTTGGTGATTTTTGTTGTTGATGCTGTATACTTTGATTCCTTTCTCTTTTCTTTGCTGTGTATACTATAGGGTTTTTCCTTTGTGGTTATCATGACCACTTATATAAAACATTTTATATTTATATCAATTTGTTTTAAGCTGGTTATATCTTATCTTCAACTGCCTACAACTCTATACCTTAACTTGTTCCCACATGTTATATCATTGATGTTACACTTACCTTTTACATTGTTATACATTAACAGATTATTATAGGTATAGTTATTTTAAATATTTTTGTTTTTTAACTTTTATACTAGAGTTAAAAGTGACTATCATTACAGTATTACAATATTCTAAATTTGACTATATTCTTACCTTTACAGTGAGTTTTATGCTTTTATATGTTTTTCATTGTAAATAAGCATCTTTCCTTTTTTCATTTTGCACAGCAGGTCTATCCTCAGCTTTTGTTTCTCTGGGAATGTATCTCTCCTTAATTTCTGAAAGACAGCTTTGTTGCTATAGTATTCCAAATCAGTGATTGTTTTCTTTTAGCATTTGAATATATTATCCCAATCCCTCCTTGCATGCAAGGTTTCTACTGGGAAATCCACTGATAGTCTAATTGGAGTTCATTTTTATGTCATGAGCTGCTTTTCTCTTGTTCCATTCAAAATTTTCTCTTCATATCTGAGTTTTGAGAATTTGATTATAATGTGTCTTGGTGAATATCTCTCTTCTTTTCTTTAATTTGTATTTCTTTGGGCTTCATGAATCTGGATGTTGCTTTCCTTCTTCAGATTTAGGAAGCTTTCTGTCATATTTTTAATTAGCATTATGAATCTTTTCTTTTACTCCTTCTAGAACTCTCTTAATTCATAGATTGGTTTGCTCAATGATGTTCCAAGTCTTGTAGGAGACTTCTGTCATTATTTCATTATGTTTTTCTGTCTGAGCAATTTGAAATGACCTGTGTTCAAACTTGCTGATTCTTTTTTCTGCATGATTGAATCTATTGTTAAAGCTCTCTAAGTTTTTTTTTTTCAGTTCAGTCATTATGTTTAGGTCTAGAATTTCCATTTTGTTCTTTTTATGGCTTTTATTTATTGAACTTATTTTGTTCATGTATTGCTTTCCTCGTACCAGTTAGTGGTGTGTGTTCTCTTATAGTTCACCAAGTTTTATAAAGATTATTTTGAATTTTTTGTCAAACTCATTCATAGGTCTCTAGGTCGTTAGGGTCAGTTTCTACTACTTTAAAAATTCTTTTTTTTTGTTTTTATTTATTTTTTTGGTGGTGTCATGTTTCCCTGACTATTTATAATTCTTATAGCTTTGCATTGGTGTCCATGCATTTGAATAAATTGGCATTTCTTCTACTGGCTTGGACAGGGACATCCTCATTAGTCTGTCTAACTAGAGATTTTGGGTGGGTTGTTTGTGAGGTCTGCCAGAGGTTCTGGAGGCTTTGTGTGGACTAGGCAGACACCTTTATTTTGCAGGGATGGATCTGGAGCTTGAGTTCATTGGGGCAGGCCTGAAGCATAGGTCTCTGTGGGTGGCCCTGGCATCTGTGTCTGCAGAGGTGGCCTGGGTTCTGGGTCTGTGGGGACCAGCCTAAAGCCTAGATTTTCTGGAGCAGGCAGGGATTTTGGATTTTCAGGAGACTTTGTCCATGGGGGTTGGCCTGGCACAGGGGTTTATTAGGGAGACTTTGACCCCACATCCACTGAAATGGACCTGATTACTGTTTCTGCTGGAGCCTGAGTCTGTGGGGGCTGGCCTAGTGCTGATGCATGCCTGGAAATAGACACTCTCATACATTGTTAATGTGTGCTGCAAGGTGGATTCTCTATGAAGCAGACTTTGAAGCAGTGAGTAGTGGGTGAGAAGTTCATTAGGGTTTACAATTGGGATGAATGACTGTAGAAAGGAAGGGAGAATGCAGGGCAGGGCAGAGGGAGAAATTGAGTTAAGAGGTGGTCTTAACAGAAAACTTAGTTGACTCTATGGGTAGTTTTAAAGCTTGCACAATCCTTCAGAGTTGTCTCAAATTGGGGCTTGGGTGAACTCTTTTGTCCTCATACAGACTAGTTGTTATATTTACCCATTGTGCCTGCAATGGGATGGTTTATGACAGATATTGTCTGATGTCAGATGGCTGAGAATTTTATCTATCAAGTTGTATAGTGCTTCCTTGATGCATGTTCTTATTGGACAGAGATCTTCTGCCTTCCTTCATGCCTACCTCCTAATGTTCATCCATGTCTCTGACATACCAATCACTGTCAATCCAGGCTAAGACATTCTCCACTGCCCAAGAGCCTGTGTATATTTTAATCTCAGATTCATTCTTAGATCATATCTTTTCACATAAAATAGATAACAAGCTGTGCTGATTTGTATTTTTGCTAGGTAGATATGTAATCATTTTTAGGGAGTAAATTTATTTATCTTTAACCTTTTCTTTTATAGCTTCTGGATTTTAAGTCATAATCAGAAAGAAATCTTATTATAGATTTAAAAATGTATCTATTTTTTTCAAATAACTTTTCTTGTTATCCTTTTGAAATTTATTATGGTATTAATAGTGGGGTCTAGTGCTAGTCATTCAAAAGGCTAGCCAGTAATCCCAATAAGATTTAATAATTCTTAATTTTACCACTGAAGTAAAATGTTACCTTATATATTAAATTCCCTGATGAGTTTAGTAAATAATTTCTTTTTTCTTTTAGAGACAGAGTCTCACTTTATTGCTCTCAGTAGAGTGCTGTGGCATCACAGCTCATAGCAACCTCCAACTCCTGGGCCTAGGCAATGCTCTTGCCTCAGCCTCCTGAGTAGCTGGGACTACAGGTGCCCGCCACAACGCCTGGCTATTTTTTTGTTGAAGTTTGGCCAGGGTGGATTTGAACCCGCCACCCTCCGTATATGGAGCTGGTGCCCTTCTCACTGAGCCACAGGCACTGCCTCCCCTAAATAATTTTTTAAAATTCCTAGTACACAGTTATCTTTGCAATTCTATAATGAATCCTACTTGCTCATGATTTTATCATGTTTTGTTGAATTCAATTTAGCAATATTTTATCTAAGAATTTTGCATCTATTCTTAACTATGAAAATGGCCAGTAGCTTTTATTTCACTGTGTGTTAGGTTTAGTGTTTTATATAGCAAAAATGATATGGAATGCCTGACTTTTGCCTTTGTCCCTGGGATAAAGCTGAAAGTATACCACTTTAAAGTATGCAAGTGTGTGTGTGTGTGTGTATACACATGCATGTATATAAGTGTCTTAGGAGGAAGCTCTCTGCTGGCACTAGAGATAGAGAATGGGTTAACACACACTTAGGTAACCTAGCCACAAGGAAAGAAGGAAGCACAAATATCCAGAGGAAGCACCTATATCCAGAGGGCAAACAGTCTATATTAGTTATCTATTGTGGCACTGAAAATTACTACAAAGTAAGCAGTCTTAACACGTGATTATTTCCCCCAGTTTCTATGGGTCAAGAGACTGGGCATGGCGTATTTGGGTCCTCTGCTTAGGATCTCATAAGGTTGCATTAAAATGTTGGCCAGGGCTTGGTTCTTATTAGAGCTTCAAGTGTGGGAGGATCTGCTTCCAAGCTGAGATTGTTGGAATTAATTTCCTTATCCCTGTTGGATTTATAACATTTTGCTTCTTCAAAGTCAGCAATGGAAAGAAAGAATGAGACACTAGAGTCTGTTAGCATGAAGGAATCTTTTATAATGTAAAATAATCATTGGAGTAATGTCCTATTTCCTTTGTTATATTTTATTAGGTAGAAGTATGTCACAGTTCCTGCTCACAATCAGTTAGAGAGGGGTCCAAAAGAGCCTGAACACCAGGATACAGAAATTATGGGATCACTTTAAAGTCCTTCTAAACTCTCAGCTACAAGATACAATTTGAAAAATCACCAAACATTTGAGGAAAACCAAGGTCATAAAAGAAGTGCCAAATTCACTAAACACAAAAACTGACTTCTGAGATATTAGAAAAGATATTAGAAAGAATGTGCTAAGCACTTTAAAGAAGAAGAAATTATTAACACTAGCATTGATTCCTCAGAAAGATTAAAGAGGCTATCAGAACCATGAAAATCTGCTAAGAAAAATAGGAAATCAGAGGATCTAAAATTTTAATGTAAGATTGTAGAACAAAACCTATTCAATAAGTGGACCAAGTAGCTGAAGACTGAATTAGAAACTGTAAGTGAGAGATTTTCCTAGAATGCTGATAAAAGTATAAAGACATATAAAGCTTAAGAAGTAGAGTAAACATCAGGGAGGATAGACTTTTAAGTTAAAACATTTATCTAATAGGTATTCCAAAGGGAGATAATAAAAGGGAATGAACAATTATAGAAACAATACAAAAATTTTCCTAGACCTGAAGACAAATGTACAGAGAATACAGAGCAGTATTAGTAAATATGAAACAAAACCCACTTGAGCACCTCAAGACTAAAAAGAAAATTCATGATTCTTGATACTTCCAGATGGAAGAAACAGGGTTCCAAGAAAGAATATAGGTTATGTGTGTATCAAACTTCTCAATAGTAGCACTGGATATGAGAAGAAAATAGAGTTCAAAATTCTTAGAGAAATTATTTTGTCCCTGAAATTCTCTATTTAGTGAAACTATCAGTCATGTATAAAAACTTTAAAGATATATTCACATATACAAGTTTCTAGGAATTTAATCACTTAGAGCCCTTCACTGAAATTATTACTTAAGGATGTACTCCAGCAAATTGAAAATGATAAATCAGTGTACAAATAAAATCTAGGACTAAAATCTAGGACTAAAAATTTGTTGTGATGACACAACAAATCAGTAAATCATAGAGTAAAAGGTAAGAAATTTTGATGCATAATACCAAAAGGGGGGCAGTTTGGAATAAAAATCCCAGCTTCTTTCAATGTAGGAAGGAAGTGGGAATAGAAGATGTGGAAGGAAGTAGAGATAGGAGTGAAAACATGAGCCAATTTACCCAGCACCATTTGTTGAATAGGGAATCTTTCCCCCAATTTATATTTTTGATAGGCTTATCAAAGATCAAATAATGATAATTGTCTGGGTTCACCTCTTGGTCTTCAATTCTGTTCCATACATCTACCTCTCTATTTTTGTGCCACTACCATGCTGTTTTGATCACTATCAATTTATAGTATAGTCTGAAGTCTAGAAGCATGATTCCTCCTGATTTGTTTTTGTTTCTGAGTAATGTTTTGGCTATTTGAGGTATTTTCTGTTTCCATACAAAACGAAGTACACTCACACTTGCATATGAACAATGAATCACAACTATAGCCTAGGATGAAGGAGGGAACGGGAGGGAGAGGGGAAGGGAGGAAGGTGGGTCGGTAGAGGGATGGTTAGTGAGGGGACTACACCTATGGAGCATATTGCAAGCACAAGTTGTATTTATCAGGTGTAGATCATAAATGTCTTAATGCTGTAATTTGGTAAATGAGGTGAAGGTTATGTTGATTAGTATGATGTAAGCACTCCAATTTGTACAAATAATCAATATACTGAATCCCATAATGGCATAAATATATTCATGATCTATGTATAAATGACTTAATAAAAAAGGTGGAAACATGCTAAGAGTCTTTATTAAGCTTATTAACTTTAGAATTATTTTGCAAAAAATATCTTGTAGCCTTGCATTGATTAGTTATTATCAAAAACAGCTGCAGTTGACATAGAAGGAGGATATAGATATTAATCACTATTGTAAAGAGAAAAATAGAATCTAAGTTTATATCAATTTAAGGATAACCACTAGAAGAAGAGATTTACATACATATCTAAAATAATAGAAAAAATTGAACAAAGAACACTTCATAAATCTCACAGAAGTTAAAAAAAAGGATAGGAAAAAAATCAAGAAAATGTAATAGAAAACATGAAACAAACTTGAGTATTAGTCCTCAAATTACAGGTGAATGAGGTATACTCCTCTATAAAAATGAGGAGGTGAATGAGGTATACTCCTGGCAACTATAGCTACCAGGTAGTGAGTGTTATTATGTTTTAGACAATGTGCTAAGCACTTTAAATAGGTAATTGTATTTAAAGTCAACAATAAACTCTGCAAAGTAATTTCTATTTTTACTCATGTTAAAGAAGAGAAACTGAAACTTAAGAGGGATTAAGCTATTTGTTTAAATTGTAGAAGCCAGGTCTGAACCCAGATTCATTTATGCTTAAGGCCATGAACTTACACATTCTAATAGATTGCTTGGTTTTAAAAAAAATGATTTACTTGTTATTTTTAAGAGATTAAAGCAAGACAAAACAATATGTTAATTCTGAAAGTGAATGGTTGAAAAAGATATAGTAGGCAAATAATAAGACAAATGAAAGGAAGCGGGAACATAAATATCCACAGTGTATTGCTATGAATAAAGGACTTGTGACTACTGAGTGTATAGTATATACTGTTTATAGATTATTGTGTTCATATTAGAAATTTATGTGTGCAGTATGGAATTAGTGGTGGCATGAAGAGGGTGTGTACGTAGATTGTTCTAGCTGTTGCAGAATGCTGCTTTAGTTATGTAATTAAAAAAAGATTTTAAAAAATAAGTACACTTATTCTTGGTAACATCATTCTTGGTCCTTAAGAGTTTATCAGCTCAGCTGGAGAATAGGCAGGTGCCCACCTGTGTAATGCAAACCAAGAGAAAAACTAGGGAGAAAGGCTATGTGCTATGTTAGGTGAATACAAAACTCAGCCTTAAAAGTGGTGGTGAAAATGTGCTTTTCAATAGAGATGTCACCAAGCACCTTTTCTCATCATATTTTGACAATTTCCCCTTTCCACATGGGGAGGGTGAAGGTGGAGAATCGGGAGGCGATGTGTAAGAATGACAGCGTCAGCCACGTGGTCTTATGTTCAAAGCAATGAAATGTTTTCAATCAGACAGAGAAAAATGAAAAAAAATGTCTCGACTTTTCTTATTTCATCTGAACCGGGTTGTCTGTCCTCTGGCAGTTGCTATGACAACAGCAGCTCTCCCCTTCTTCATTTGGATCTATTTCCAAACTGAAAATGTTGAATGTAATAGATCAGGAAAAGGGAAAAGCAAGTAGGCATTAATGGCACTAGAATTATTTACCCTAGAGAAGAGAATGCTGAGAGGTGGCAATTATATTGTTCTGAGCTATTAAAGGCTACTGCTACATAAGTAGTTCCCTGTATGGGCCCAAGATAAAATCAGATTTATTTTAACTAGAGGTAAATAGCTTTAGAGAAAAAAAAGTACCTGATAAAAAGTTCTGTGGAACTGCTTTGGCTCTGTCAGGGTAGAGAGATGAGGAGGCAAAACATTTTATACTCTACAGTGGTTATGACTTTTCCCTGAAAAGTTCTTGATCAGTGAAAGAACAATAACCATAACAATGACAAACAAACCCATAGTGTTTATTCTTTGTCAAGTACCACTCTACATGTTTTAGTTTTTTTTTTTGTCTTGTTATTTTACTTTACCAAGTCCAGCACAAAGCTGATCTAAGTGTTCTATATTTTTGATCCTGCTTAACTTTATAATAATCCTAAGAGGAAGATACAATGGTCATTACCATTTTACAGATGAGAAAATGAGGTCAGAGAGGTCAGCAACTGGCACAAAGTCACATAGCTGATGAATAGAGCACAGGGATTTGAATACAAGGTCTGTATTTTTAGTCAGTGATAGCTTCTCATAACAGATCAACCTCAGGACACTGGGCTACATGTTTTTGTGAGGATTTTTTTCCTTATCTGTAGTATTGGATATAACAAAAAGTATGCCTGGACCTTAAGTAGCTTTCGTTAGTGTTAATGTGGCCCCAAACAATTCTTATTCTTCCAACGTGCAGCAGAGGAAAAGAAAAGGTTGGACATCCATGTAATAGATAATCATTCTCTTGAAATGGGTCCAAATTGTACTGGGGCCTTAGAAGGAATCCTAAACAAAGTATTAGCTGCCGTGAGTTCTAATCTTGTTTATACATTCATTGAATCATCCTTCAATTGCTTTTTATGCCTACTATGTGCAATCCCTAGGTCAGCACTGGAGAAAAAGCAGCGAGAAGGTGAGAAGGGACTCTAAGAAGGAACCTCAAGGGGACCAGGGGCAAAACTTGGCCTGCTGAACCTGGAAGTCTGGAGGGCCCATAAAAATGTGGATATGAAGTAACCTAGGTAACCAAGGACTAATAGAAAGAGACAATCAATGACCAATAGAAAAGGACAATATTGCCTGGAGGTACAGAGGTCAAAGATAGACTGGAGGCCAATTTCAAAGGGTGGAGTATTTATACCCAGGTAGGTCTCTTTGTGTCTCTGTCTCACCTTTTCTCCTTCATGAGAGGAACCCACTTCTGATTCTGTTTGGAATGGCTCTAAACTTTCTCTTTGTTCTTCCTAAATAAAATCTCTCTCTGTTACCCTGAAACTCGTGTAGGTTACTTTTGCTTTGTATCCACACTGCCTGTATGGCTCTAGGTTTATTTTAAGTTTCCACTGCTTTTGCTTTTCATTACCGCTGTGCCTCAGTTGAACTTTCTAGCTCAGCTGAGTAATTGAACCAGGTCAACTAGGTTCGGGGAACTGGTACCCCCAGCACCCTGACAGAAGGACGGACAAGGTCTCATCAAGGTTCTAGTCCTAAACAAATAAATTAATAGGATTGTTTCAGGTACTGACAGGTGCTATGAAATGTAAGGAAATACTAGAGAAATTACTAGTTCATAGTTTTTCATTAAGGAGTAAATACTTCTTTCTCTCTGCCTGCTTTATTTCTCCATCTCTTGCTAGCAGCCTTTTACCCCTCATTTCTGTTTTTTTTTCTTCATGAGCTGCGGAGCCCAGCAGACCAAACGGAAATGTAAATTTTCTTTATGATTTGTAGACCTATTGACTAAATCTCCCTTTTAGAATTTGTTCCTGAAAGGTTCTCTGGGAATATGAACATCAGGTCCCAGTATTGAAAACACCTGGAAAAATATCTGTCTTCAACGTTATCCAAAGAACAATGGACATAGCATTTGCATTCACGGTACCTTGTGAATCTAACTGCAATTACCATTTTGATCCCCCTTAAATTCAGCAAGAGCTTGACCTGAACTACAGGCATTCTTTTCTTTCTTTGGGATGCCAGGTCATCTGTCTGCTCTCTGGTCTCTTTCCCTACTCTCTTCCCCACTCTCACTCCCTCTCTTTCTAAGATAAAATAATCTTATACTTTCATAATCCTAATCTTGGACTAGAGAAATTCTTTTCTTGCCCCACTCAGAACACTTACCAAGCTTTCCGCCCTAACATAAAGGAAATAAAACTGGGCAATGAGATAGAGTAAAGGGGTGCGTGGGTGAGTGGTGGGTGGGCTGCTTTAGGCAGGATGATTGGGGAAGGCCTTCCTGAGGAAGTGATAATTTGAACAGAGACCTGAATGGTGGAAAAGAGCTGGGCACGTGCAGATCTGGAGGAAGGACCTTCCTGGCAGAGGAGCAGCAAGGGTAAATTTGGGAACAAGCTTAGGGGTTAAGGCAGTGCCAGGGGTTGGAAGCTGAGGGTGGCTTCAGATTAATCTGGAGAGTCTGGACTAGAGGCTGGGTCAGCATTTGGGAATGTGCTACTGGCATGTAGAGGAGTCCAGGGATGCTGATAAGTGTACAACAATACAGGACCCCTCATTGTATAGAATGATCCTGCCCTAAATGTCAATCATGCCAGTGCCAACATTGAGAAACCCTGATCTCTATATAAAATACTCAAGCTTATAGGCCAAGGAAAGGAAACTATAATTTAAGTTAAGTGAAAAGAGAATTCATCAAATGACTTGAAACAGTAAAGTGTCCTGAAGGGATTTACATTTGAGAAGATAACTGGCTGATGAAAGGAAAATAGATTGTCACAGGTCAAGAGCAGAAACAGAGAGACTAACAAAAGGTTTTTGTTTTTTCCCTAATTTGTGAAATAGTAGCAGTGCGGAGTATATATGAATGGAGACGGTAGCTTGGCTTACAGGAGTAACTTTGGAGATGAAGAGACTTCAGGGCAGGACTTTGGAGGCAGAAGTGACCAGGCTTGCTGGGAGTTGGGTTATGAGCCTGGATCAAGGAGAGAAATCAAGGATGACCCCTAGGTTGTGGCTGGGCAACTAGACAGGTGGAACTTAGAGTCATAAACTTACATGGAGAGGAATGAGTTTGGGAGTAATGGGGAAAACCAAGAGTTCTGTCTTAGAATGTTAGATTTGACAAAACTATTAAGTATACAAGAGGGGATGTCATAAGTGACTCTCTCTTACTAGGTCTTGAGGAACCCCAAAGTCTATGATTCTAGAGTGATAAGGCCTTGAGACAAAGAACTGGATTTGATAAACTTTGGCAGTATCACCCTGTTCCGAGAGATTCTTCTTCATTTCACTAGACACTTCAGAGCACTGTTGTGAAAAAAGGCAAGTCATCGCTTATCTATAGGAAATTAGTCCTATTTTGTAGAAACTGAGTCATGCTGCCTAAGAGCCGACATTCCTATGGAGTCAGAGTGAATTGAATCAGTTGTTGACCAATAGCATGGAAGCCCCAAACTAGGTGTGGTATCTTCCCAGCAGCTCCCGGAGGGAGATCAATAGAAATAAAATCACACTCATGCTACAAAGGGCAACGTTTGAACCTCCAAAGAGAACACAAGACCTTGGAAAATTATAGCTCATGATTCTCACTGATTTCCCAGGGATCTAAAGGCTGCTCTCTGTATCTCTTCCCAAATGCACTAATGTCTTGTATTCCTGTCAAGATTTGAAAAGACCTGAAGCAGGTAAAATATCTTCAAGTTTTCGGCTGTTTCCTTGGTTTCCATCTGCAGACTGAGGAAGGGCTGATTCTTTGAGGTTACCCAGGGCCAAATGAGCAGAGACAGTTTTTGTAATAATGAGATGGTATGAGAAAAAAGGGGAAGAGCAAAGATCCTTCTGTTTTTATTATTTTATTTTTATTTTTTAGAGGGTAGGGGCAGGAAATATCAGTAGCAGGGAAAACATCCCATCCTCTGCCTGTGTGAGTGATGGAGGTGGTGGAGAGCTCAAGGGAAATAATCAGCCTTAGTTACTGGTAGTTAAAGAAAGAATGTCAAATCTCCCGGAGGACCATTGCTTACTGGAGAAGCAGAGAGCAATCTTGCTTGCAGCCACTTACTAGAGGAAAAGTAAAATGAGCCCTGTTTTATGAAGTCTCCTGAAGCTAAAGAAACATTCCATGAAGATCATTGTCCCCAAGACTTGCTGAATTTATTCTATTGAACCATAAAGCAAAGCCAAAAGAGAACCTTAGCAATTCATTTATAGGGGAGAAAAAGAGGGAAGGAGGGAGAGAGAGTGAAATTAACATTGACAAATATTTTTCTAGGGCTTATCATATGCCAAGCCAAGCTTGGTGTTATGGATATGATGGTGAAATAAGGGTCTAAGGCAACTATTTTAGGCTTCTGGTCCATACAGTTTCTGTCACAACTATCTAACTCTGTCACAGTAGTGTGCAAACAGCCACAGAAATATGTAACTGAGTGTGGTTATGTTCTGATAAAATTTTGTTTTCCAAAATGGATGATGCATTGTATGTAGCTTGTTATCCATAGTTTTTCAGCTATGATTCACAAACTATGACAATCTCTGGCTTAGAGCATTGTTCTTATACTTTAGTGTGTACTAGGATCGTGTGGAAGATTTATAGTAATGCTGATGTCAGCCCCATCTCCAGAAATTCCAAGCATGGTCTTATGCATCAGTACTTTGTAGAAACTCTTAAGGTAATTTGAAGTGCAGTAGCCAGAGATTAGAATCAATGGGTTTTTGCTTGGTTACATAATAAAATTGCATGTGTGTGTGTGTGTGTGTGCAGGAGAGCATGCAAATGCTTATGCTTAGCACTACCCTTAGAGATACTGATATAATTGGAATGGATGTGGTTTAGGGATTAGAAAGTTTCAAAGCTCTCTAAGTAATTCTATTGTAAAGCCAGAGTTGAGAACTACTGATCTAGAGGGCAAAATAAATGGGCAGTTTCAATGCAGTGTGATATTTGGGGACAGAACTAATTTCAGCAAATGAGTTAATTATTTATTCCTGAACAAACACTTAATCATTCTTGCTATGTGCTAAACAAGGGTTTTATATTTTTATAGACATGAACTCATTTAATCATCATGACATTTTCTTTTCCTTTTTTTTTTTTTTTGAGACAGAGTCTCACTATGTCGCTCTGAGTAGATTGCCATGTGGTCACAGCTCATAGTAATCTCAAACTCTCCAGCTTACATAGATCCTCTTGCCTCAGTCTCCCAAGTACCTGGGATTACAGGTGCCCACCACAATGCCCGGCCATTTTTTGTTGTTGTTGTAGTTGTCATTGTTATTTAGCAGGCGTGGGCCAGGTTCAAACCCACCAGCGCCAGTGTTTGTGGCCAGTGCCCTAACCACTGAGCTACAGGTGCTGAGCCCATCGTGACATTTTCTAGGGCAGGTACTATTAATATCCCCATTTTAGAGTTGAGGAAACTGAGGCACAGAGGGTTTAACTGGGCACAGAGGATGTGATAGTGTTTTAGGAGAAACTCCAGGGAGAAAGTGATGTGTGAATTGAGACCTGAAGAATAGGCACATGAGAGAGCCAGGTACATGTAGGGTGCAGGAGAGAAGCAGAGTGAGGAGCAGACACAGGGGCGGCCAGCACCAAGGCTGCAGGTGTGAGATGGCATTGTATCTTCTGTGAACAGGGAGAATGAGGTAGACTTGACTGGATGCAGAGTGTTCTATGTTCTTGAAGATCTTAGTAAGAGTTTTTTTCCCCCCTAGTATGATGGGATGAGGTCATTTAAGAAGTGAATGAAAGTGGATGAAATGGGATCAAGTGTGAAGATAATTCCTGATAGAATCTTGAATAAGAGAAGAAATACATGGTAGTAACAAGAAGGAGAGTTGGGATTAAGGACAGGGTTCATTTTAGATGGGAAAGACTTGAGTAGGTTTAAATAGTAAGAAGCAGGGGATAGAGCAAAGGTAGAGGTTGAAGGTAGGAGAAAAGAGGGTGGATGATGGAGCAGCATCCATGAGACAAAGACATAGGATCTTGTGTGTATGAGGAACTGGTGGAAGGAGCTCCACCTTCCTCCAGGAGGGAATGGATTGTATGGATGCATATAGGGTTTTTTTGCTTTTATTTTTGCAGTTTTGGCTTTTATTATGCCAGGGTTTGAACCTGCCACCTCTGGCATATGGGGCCAGTGCCCTACTCCTTTGAGCCACAGGCGCCGCCCAGGATGCATATAGTTTTTAAGTGAGTGGGCAGATAGGTGGAGGGAGTTGTACCTGATTTTTTTCAGTTGTGGCAATTTTGGTTGTAAGGAAAGAGACCTACTTAAATTTGCTCAATAGAAGTTATCAGTTAGAACTGCATGCAGAAATCTAAGTGTAAACGCATAGTCCAACAAGGATCTTTCTCAAATACTGAGAATCTAGAGGTATGTAGGTCTAGGATTTTCTTTTCTTTTTTTTTGAGACAGAGCCTCTAGCTGTCGCCCTGGGTAGAGTGCTGTGGCATCATAGCTCACAGCAACCTCCAATTCCTGGGCTCAAGCAAGTCTCTTGCCTCCGCCTCCCAAGTAGCTGGGACTACAGGCAC
>CAUYON010054877.1:0-11329 GCA_963573935.1 Arctocebus calabarensis
CAGCTACTAGGGAGGCTGAGGCAAGAGAATCTCTTAAGCCCAAGAGCTGGAGGTTGCTGTGAGCAGTGTGACGCCACGGCACTCTACCCAGGGCGATAAAGTGAGACTCTGTCTCTACAAAAAAAAAAAAAAAAAAAAAAATAGATGTTATAGTTCCTGGCCAATGAGATGAAAACTGTTATATAAAGATTTTGTTTTCTGATAGCATTTAGTTGTTTAAAAACTTAAATCCAACTTGAATTAGATATTTATTTCCTGACTTTTAATTCCCAGTAGACTCAGTGGACACCAGGAACCATATGTCTATCTGATATTACAATTTTTTGATATCCAAACTATATCTACCAGATTGTCTGTTGAACTCAAGAACCTTTTTCCAGTTATTTGCTCTAGTTTTTTGTTTGAAAAATAAACAATCTTATGTAAATGAATTTAATCTTGTAAGAATCTTTTTTCTCCTATTACAGGAAATGTCTTAAACCTAAAGAATTAAATATTATGAAAAAAGTTAATATATCTCAGAAACTAGTCATTATGGACATTGTCTCTTTGGATAGGTTCACATGACTTGGGATAGAGAGTCCACAGAACTTCGTTACCGTAGACTTCAACATTTGCTTGAAAAAAGCAATATCTACTCCAAATTTTTATTAACTAAAATGGAACAGCAGCAATTAGAGGTATGTATATATGATTTACTATAGTAGCTAAATGTTTTTAAGGAAGCTTTATAGAGGTATAAATTACATATAATAAAACACATAGATTTTAGTTAATAGTTTGACTGTTTAGTGCCGGTGTATGTGGCTGGTGCCTTAGCTGCTGAGCTACAGGCATCGAGCCTCCTTTGTGTATTCTATTAGTAATAGGTTCTTTTAGCTTTCGTTATGTTTGGAAGTCTTCATTTTTCTTCATTTTGAAAGATGTATTTGCTAGGTAATGAATTTTTTTCTTCAGTATTTTTTCCTTGGAAAACTTTCATGTTTCACTGCCTTCTATGGTTCGTTTCGATGAAAAGTCATGATATTGTCTCTAACCAATATGGCTACCTTCCTCAATCTCTTAACCTTTCAGACCTCTTTCCTAGTGTGTTTCCTGTGTTTTAACCCTTGCTGTTTCTGCCTGGAACCCTCTTCTCTTAGGTAACTGCATGATTGGCTTCATCAACTTCAAACCTTGACTTCAGTGTTTTCTAGGTGAAACCTACCCTCCCAACCTTAATGATGTTGCTAACACTCCTTATCCTGTTCTTCCCGTTGTGCTTATTATTTGACTTATCATATCATTTATTGTATGTATTGTTTGTCTTTCCACTAGAATATATGAAGATTTAAAAAGTCTTGGGTGGTGTCTGTGGCTCAGCCAGTAGGGCGCCGACCCCATGTACCGAGGGCTGCCGGTTCAAACCCGGCCCCAGCCAAACTGCATCAAAAATTAGCTGGGTGCTGTGGCAGGCGCCTGTAGTCCCAGCTACTTGGGAGGCTGAGGCAAGAGAATCGCTTAAGCCCAAGAGCTGGAGGTTGCTGTGAGCTGTGACTCCACAGCACTCTACCGAGGGCGATAAAGTAAGACTCTGTCTCCACAAAAAAAAAAAAGTCTTATAAATTGGCGTGGCGCTTGTAGCACAGTGGTTAATGCACCAGCCCTATGCACTGAGGCTGGCAGGTTTGAACCTTGCCCGGGCCAACTAAATAACAATGACAAATGCAACAAACAAATAGCTGGGCGTTGTGGTGGCTGTTTGTAGTCCCAGCTACTTGGAAGGCTGAGGCGACATAGTAAGACTATTTGGGGGAAAAAAAAATCTTGTAAATTGAGAGACTGATAAATCCCTGGAACCCTGTCACTCGTATTTAACATTTGTCAAATCCCCTTTTGCCTTTGTTTGAATCCTTTTCAATCATTAATATGGTAAAATAAAATAACTAATAGGGTGGATGTGGTGGCTCACACCTGTAATCTAGCACTGTGGAAGGCAGAGGTAGGTGGATTGCCTAAGTTCACAGGTTTGAGACCAGCCTGAGCCAGAGGGAGACCCCATTTCTAAAAGTAGCCAGGCGTGTGGTGGGCACCTATAGTCCCAGCTACTTGGGAGGCTGAGGAAAGAATCGTTTGAGCTATGACGTCACAGCACTGTACTGAGGATGACAGAGTGAGACTGTCTCAAAAAACAAACAAACAAACAAAAAAAAGTTTAATGAGTTATAAGGCAAATACTCTTTTTACCACTTAGAAATGGTTTGAATCCTTTCGTGTCTTTTAGAATGTGTTAAGTTATGTCTGGAACAGCTTTTAGCTTGTATTTATTGTATGAATCTCACTGTGTTGCCCTTGGTAGAGTGCTATGGCATCATAGCTCAAAGCAACCAAATTCTTGGGCTTAAGTGATTCTGTTGCTTCAGACTCCAAAGTAGCTGGGACTATAGGTGCCTGTCATAACACCTGGCTGTTTTCATTGTTTGGAAGGCCTTGGCTGGGTTCGAACCTGCCAGCCCTAGTGTATGTGGCTGGTGCCATAACCGCTGAACCTCAAGCACCAAGCCTGCTTTTAGCTTTTAGTTTAAGAATAACTTTGTTCTCCTGAATACTTGATGCCCTATATGATAGAAGGGATTTGTATTCTAGAGGGGGGATTATGATGTATTCCTTATTCCTGATATTTAGAGCAGCGCTCCCCAACCTTTTTGATACCCAAGGATAGGATGAGGATGGATGGTTTTGGGATGATTCATAAGCATTACATCTCCACTTCAGATAATCAATCAGGCATTAGTTTCTTATAAGGAGAAAGCAACCTGGATCCTAGCACGCAGAGTTTACAGCAGTATTCTTGCTTCTGGTTATCTTGTCAGGAGGGCAGAGCTCAGGTGGTGATATGAGGAAAGCTTTGCTCCTTTGCCCACCTCCAACTGTATGGCCCAGTTTCTGGGCCATGGACCAGTACCCCGTCTTTGGGCCCAGTGGTTGGGGACTATAGCCTTAGAGAATGAAAGATTATTCTACCTACTTCTTTCTGGTGGCTTTTCCCCTGGCTTTGGTTTTCTTCCATTCATGTATTTATCAGTGCTCAGCCTGAGGAACACTAGCTTTCTTTGTGTAGCTCTGTCCTCTTTTTTTTGCAGTTTTTGGCTGGGGCCAGAACCTGCCACCTCCCGTTTATGGGGTTGGTGCCCTGCTCCTTGAGCCACAGGTGCTGCCCAGCTGTGTCCTCTTTGGTGTTTGACCTTGATCCTGGAAATGCCATTTGCCCTTCAGTTTTGAATTGTCTCTTTATCTCAGACTGTTGAGCTCTGTTTTGACTCCTTGTGTTATATTTGTGCTTAGAAATTGCATTCATGTAGTAAACTGGGCAGTCAGAAGATTGACTTCATTTGTTTCTTTTTGTCAGTGTTCACTGTTCTTTGCTGCTAAAACTATTGTTTAATACATTTTATCTGGATTTTAGTTTAATGCAGGGGAATAAAATCTTTTTCCTGTTACTTCATAAGAGCTTGAAGAATAAATACTTGTTTGTTTTTTAAATATTATATACTATAGTTTTTTCATTGTAAGTATAAGTTATTTGAGAGTTGAGATGCATATTTTATGTGTTACATTTTCTACTTGAACACTAAAAAAATTACCTTTCAGGAACAGAAGAAAAAAGAGAAATTAGAGAGAAAAAAGGAATCCTTAAAAGTTGTAAAGGTAATGTAACAAGCCAGAATATTTTATTATATGTTACTTAAATATGGAATAAATTTTTGTATTTTGACGTTTTGATCATTTATTTAATATTAATTTTCTTTATTTGATAATCTGTGTTACACGCTGCATAGAAATGTGTAAGTTCTGTTTTTCTGTATTGAAAAAAATGAAAGGAGAGCCAAACTATGACCCTTTCATGAAGTTTCCTTTTCTGTATACTATTTTTCATTTTGACAAAAAAATTTTTTTTTTTTTGGTAGAGACAGAGTCTCACTTTATTGCCCTCAGTAGGGTGCCATGGCGTCACACAGCTCACAGCAACCTCCAACTCATGGGCTTGGGCGATTCTCTTGCCTCAGCCTCCTGAGTAGCTAGGACTACAGGCACCCACCACAGTGTCCGGCTATTTTTCTGTTTTGCAGTTTGGCCAGGGCCGGGTTTGAACCCGCCACCTTCGGTATATGGGGCTGGCACCCTACTCACTGAGCCACAGGTGCCGCCCTCATTATGACAAAATTTGACTTTTTTTTTTTAAGAGACATAGTCTCACTTTGTTGTCCTTGGCAGAGTGCCGTGGTGTCACAGCTTACAGCAACCTCCAGCTTTTGGGTTTAGGCGATTTTCTTGCCTCAGCCTTCTGAGTAACTGGGACTACAGGTGCCTACCACAACACCTGAGTATTTTTTTTTTTTTTTTTTTTTTTGAGACAGAGCCTCAAGTTGTCATCCTGGGTAGAGTGCTGTTGCATCACAGCTCACAGCAACCTCCAACTCCTGGGCTCAAGCGATTCTCCTGCCTCAGCCTCCCAAGCAGCTGGCACCACAGGTGCTTGCCACAACGCCCGGTCATTTTTTTGGTTGCAGCCGTCATTGTTGTCTGGCGGGCCCGGGCTGCATTCGAACCCGCCAGCTCAGGTGTATGTGGCTGGCGCCCTAGCTGCTTGAGCCACAGGTGACGAGCTGCCCATCTATTTTTTGTGGCAGTTTGGCTGGGGCCGGGATCGAACCCGCCACCCTCGGTATATGGGGCTGGCACCCTACTCACTGAGCCACCGGCACTGCCCAACATTTGACTTTTTTTTTTTTTTTTTTTGGCCAGGGCTGGGTTTGAACCTGCCACCTCCGGCATATGGGGCCAGTGCCCTACTAGGTTGAGCCACAGGCACCGCCCAAAATATTTTTTGCAGTTTTTTTTGGCCACGGCTGAGTTTGAACCCGCCACCTCCAGCATATGGGGCCGGTGCCCTACTCTTTTGAGCCACAGGCGCCCCAACATTTAACTTTTTTATTTGGAAACAAAATGCGATTATTAATTTCAAGGCATTTTATAAGTGGCCAGCTTTTTTGGAGCTCATAATGAACAATCAGGTTCTAGTGAAAAGAGAAATAATAAAGAGCACATTTATTGACAATTTACTATATGTCAGTTATTCTTTATGTCTTTTCTTTAATTCTCAAAACAGAGATACTGTTATTTGTCCCATTTTTACATATAGGGAAGCTGACAGAAGAAGATAAAGTACATTCAGCCTTCATTATTTGCAGATTTTGTAATTATGAATTTGCTTACTGACTAAAACTTATTTGTAACCCTCACATTAATATTTCTGGTGCTTTTGTAATCAGACATCTTTGTAGAGCTGTAGAAAATTTGAGTCGTCCAATATACACATTCCTAGCAGAGATTAAATATGGTGTTCTATGCCTTATTCCAGTTCTCATACATATCTTAAACATGTTCTGTTAGTGTTCTACTTATTAAGATTTTTGTATTTTTGTTCTCTTTTGTTTTGTTTCATTTGAGACAGAGTCTCGCTGTATCTCCTGGGCTAGAGTTCTGGCACAGTCCTTGCTCACAGCAACTTCAAACCCCTGCACTCAGCAAACTTTCTGCCTCAGACTCAAAAGTAACTGAGACTACAGGTGTGCACGACCATGCCTTGCTAATTTTTCTATTTTTAGTAGATATTGAGGTCACATTCTTGCTCAAACTGGACTCTACTTTCTTAGCTCAAACAATCCTCTGTCTACTGCTTCCCAGAGTGTAGATGCGAACCACTGCACCTGGCCTGTAACTTAATTTTTAAATTTTTTTTGGTGTTTATTTATTTTGTCATTATGCTTCCTCATACCTGTCTATTTTGTCCATCTTTTTGTTTTGTGGAGACAGAGTCATACTCTGTAAGATTTTTTCATTTAGTACCGTATGTCTTTTATAGGTACACTGGCCCTTGATAGAGTGCATTGGCATTATTGCTTACAGCAACCTCAAACTCTTGGGCTTGAGGACTATGCTTGCCTCAGCCTCCTGAGTAGCCAGGACTACAGGTTTCTGCCACAGTGGCTGGTTAGTTTTTTCTATATTTAGTAGAGACAAAGTCTCTCTCTTGCTCAGGCTGGCCTCAAACCCTCAGCTCAGGATGCAGTCCACTTGCCTCAGCCTCCCAGAGTGCTAGGATTATATATTTTAGTCAACGTATTGACCCTTTTTTTTTTTTTTTCCTTCCTCAAGATAAGGCATCTTGCTCTGTTTCTAGGCTAGAGTGCGATGGTATGCTCATTGCTTCCTGCAGCCTCCGACCGCTGGCCCAAGCAATCCCCCACCTAAACCTCCCATGTGGGCTCGACGCCTGTGGTTCAGCGGCTAGGGTGCCAACCACATACACTGGAGCTGGCAGGTTTGAATCCAGCCTGGGCCTGCTAACAACAATGACAACTATAACCAAAAATAGCTGGATGTTGTGGTGGGCACCTGTAGTCTAAGCTACTTGGGAGGCTGAGGCAAGAAAATCACTTAAGCCCAAGAGTTTGAGGTTGCTGTGAGCTATGATGCCACAGCATTCTACCAAGGGCAACATATTGAGACTCTGTCTCAAACAAAAAAATAAAACTCCTATGTAGCTAGGACTACAGGTATGCACCATGTGCCTGGCTAATTTTTAAACTTTTTTTTTTTTTTGAGACAGAACCTCAGACTGTCACCCTGGATAGAGTGCTCACAGCCACCTCCAATCCTGGGCTCAAACGAGTCTCTTGCCCCTGCCTCCCAAGTAGCTGGGACTACAGGCGCCCGCCACAACGCCCAGCCATTTTTTGGTTGCAGCTGTCGTTGTTGTTTGTCTGGCCCAGGCTGGATTCGAACCTACCAGCTGAGGTGTACGTGGCTGGCGCCTTAGCCCATTGAGCCACAGGTGCCAAGCCAACATTTTTTTTTTTTTTTTAATAGAGACAGAGTCTCACTTTATCGCACTCCGTAGAGTGCTATGGCATCACACAGCTCACAGCAACCTCCAACTCCTGGACCCAGGCAATTCTCCTGCCTCACCCTCTCCAGTAGCTGGGACTACAGGCACCTGCCACAACGCCTGGCTATTTTTTTGTTTTGCAGTTCGGCCGAGGTTGGGTTTGAACCCGCCACCTTCGGTATATGGGGTTGGCACCCTACTCACTGAGCCACAGGTGCTGCCCCATTTTTCAACATTTTGTAGAGGTGAGGTCTCACTGTGTTACTCACGATGGTCTTAAACTCCTGGCCTCAAGTGATCTTTGACCTTGGCCTCATAGTGCTGGGGTTACGAGTGTGAGCCACAGCAGCCCCATTTATTTTTTTTTCTTTTTAATTTTGAGACAGTTTCACTCTGTCATTGTGTGTAGAGTGCATGCCATCATAGCTTACAACCTTAAACTCTTAGACTCAGGTGAACCTCTTGCTCAACCTCCCAAGTAGCTGAGACTACATGTTCCTGCCATAGTAGGTTTTCTATTAGTAGAGACAGGGTTTTGATCTTTGCTTAGGCTGGTCTGGAACTTCCAAGCTCAGGTGATCCACCTGCCTTGGCCTCCCAGAGTTGGTAGGATTATAGTGTGAATCCCCATCTATTCTTGATAGTGCTTTACCAGCTCTTATTTTGAAACTGCTTTTCAACATCTTCGTTTTACTATTTTTCAGTCATTATTCTCTTTTATTTCTGCCTTCAGTTATATTTTTTTCTTTTTATTTTTCTAGAGATAGAGTCTCACTTTGTCGCCCTCAGTAGAGTACTGTGGCGTCAAAGCTCACAGCAACCTCCAGCTCTTGGGCTTCGGTGATTCTCTTGCCTCAGCCTCCCAAGTAGCTGGGACTACAGGCCTCTGCCACAGTGCCCGGCTATTTTTTGTTGCAGTTTGGCTGGGTCCGGACTCGAACCCGTTACCCTCAGTATATGGGGCCGGTGCCCTACTCACTAAGCCATAGGTGCTACCCTTTCTGTTATTTTATTTTATTTTTTTTGCAGTTTTTGGTCGAGGCTGGGTTTGAACCTGCCACCTCCAGCATATGGGGTTGGCTCCTTACTCCTTTGAGCCACTCCTTTGAGCCCTTTCTGTTAACATTTAACTTACAAGTTTTACTCACTATGACTACTGCTTCAGTACCCTACCCATTGAATATCTTTAGCATAAATGTGTAATTGAAAAAGATATACATGGCCTTCCTAAATAAAAATACATATGTTTGATTTTGAAATTTCTCTTCTTTTTTTTTTTTTTCTTAAGACAGAGCCTCAAACTGTCACCTTGGATAGAGTGCTGTGGCATCACAGCTCACAGCAACCTCCAATTCCTGGGCTCAAGCGAGTCTCTTGCCTCCGCCTCCCAAGTAGCAGGGACTATAGGCGCCCGCCACAATGCCTGGCCATTTTTTGGTTGCAGCCGTCGTTGTTTGGTGAGCCCGGGCTGGATTCGAACCCTCTAGCTCAGGTGTACGTGGCTGGTGCCTTAGCCCGTTGAGTCACAGGCGCTGAGCCTGAAATTTCTCTTCTTAAATGGAAAAAAAAATAGGGACAGTAAACCTTTGCGAAAAAGGTAGAAACATGGGAACTTAGAGAAATACAGAAAATGGTTACATGTAGCTAAGCATAATATTGAAGAATTGTGGATGTGGTTCAACTGCAAGGAACTTTCATTTCTCTGAAGTTAATCAATACTTTTAATGTGTAATACGTAAATGTCCTTGCTAAAACCAATATTCTAAATACTTATTTTGTAGGGTAAAAACTCAATTGTTGCAAGTGAAGAGAATCCAGGTAAATTTCCTTATTCTAATTTTGAAGAATATGTACTTGTATTTCCATTTTACTTGTTATCAAATATGAAACTTTTTTTTACAGTCATAAGAAAGAAAAGAGGAAGAGAAGATGAATCATACAATATTTCAGAGGTCATGTCAAAAGAGGTAAATGGAATCACCTTAAAGTTCTTTATCACATCACATAAATTTTTTCATTTAGTACCATGTCATTTATAGGTACACTAGCCAAAGTTTGACACTATCTATTAACCTTTAGTGAACTTCACTTTATTATTTATTTATTTATTTGAGATAGAGTCTTACTCTGTTGCCTTGGGTAGAGTGCCATGGTGTTATAGCTCACAGTAATCTCAAACTCATGGGTTCAAGCAGTCCTTTCGCCTCAGCCTCCCAAGTAGCTGGGACTATAGGCACTTCCCAAGTAGTTGGGACTATAGGTGCCTCCCTCAGTACCTGGCTGTTTTTTAGAGAAGGTATCTTGCTCTTGTTCAGGCTGATCTCGAACTCTTTAGCTCAAGTGATCCACCCACCTCAGCCTCCTAGAGTGCTGGTATTACAGGTGTGAACCATTATTTAATCCTTGGGGATTTCAGACTAAATCTGACATTAATGTCATCTTACCTTCATAGACTTTTTTTTTTTCTCAGCAGAGTCTCAACTTTTTGTCCAAGCCAGAGTGCAGTGATGTCATAACAGGTCACTGTGACCTGAAACTTTTGGGCTGAAGCAATCCTGCCCCACCTCCCAAGTCTCAGGTGCTTCCACCTACCTGTCTTAAGTTTTCTTTTCTTTTCTTTTCTTTTTTTTTTTTTTTTTAAGACAGAGTCTCATTTATGTTGTCCTTGATAGAGTGCTGTAGCATCATAGCTCACAGCAACCTCAAACTCCTGGGCTCAATTGATTCTCTAGTCTCAACCTGCCAAGTAGCTGGAACTACAGGTGCCTTCCACAATGCCTGGCTGTTTTTAGAGGTGGGGTCTTGCTGTTGCTCGGGCTGGATCTGGGCCTCTTATAGTGCTTATGTTTTCTATTAATATATATATATATTTTTTTGTAGAGACAGAGTCTCACTTTATCGCCCTGGGTACAGTGCCGTGGTGTCACACTGCTCACAGCAACCTCCAGCTCTTGGGCTTAAGCGATTCTCTTGCCTCAGCCTTCCTAGTAGCTGGGACTACAGGCGCCCACCACAGCGCCCGACTATTTTTTTTTTGTTTTGCAGTTCAGCCGAGGCCGGGCTTGAACCCGCCACCTTCAGTATATGGGGCCGGCGCCCTACTCGCTGAGCCACAGGAGCCGCCCTCTATTAATATTTTTTATAGAGGTGGGATCTTGCTACTTCTAGTTCAGGTTGGTCTTGAACTCCTGGCTTCAAATGATTCTTCTGCCTGGGTATGAGACACCATGCTTGGCAATATAGACTTTTCTATTATCTTTTTATTTTTATATTTTGAGATAGAGTTTCACTTTGTTATCCTTGGTAGATTACCGTGCGTCATAGCTCACAGTAGCCTCAAACTCCTGGGTTCAAGCAGTCCTCCTGCCTTAGTCTCCCAGTAACTGGACTAAAGATGCCTACCATAACGCCTTGCTATTTTTTTTTTCCTTAGAGACAATTTCACTTTATTGCCTTCCGTAGAGTGCTGTGGTATCATAACTCATAGCAACCTCAAGCTCTTGGGATCAAGCGATTCTCTTGCCTCAGCCTCTCAAGCAGCTGTGACTATAGGTGCCCGCCATAGCATCTGGCTATTTTTAGAGATAGGGGTCTTACTGTGGCTCAGGCTGGTCTTGAACCTGTGAGCTTAGGCAGTCTACCTGCCTTTGCCTCCCAGAATGCTAGGATTACAGGCTCGAGTCACCACTCCCGGCCCCCTATTACCTTTTCATATGGCAGACTGAATTTTATCTTTAGCTGGTTATGTTATTCAGGTTGGACAGATGTTAGTAGTAGCTCTGACTTTGCAAGTCATCATGTATTTTATTAAGTACCTAGTAGACTTTCATAGCACTGTGTTAGGAAATCAGGGTAGAGAAAAGAGAGTGGAGGTTTCTAGTTTAAAGAATATTGTGTGGAGACATATGGCTAAGAATTAGAATATATTTGGGATGGCACGGGTGGGTGTGAGGAATGAAGATGCCATGTGACCAGATCAGAGAAGTATTTTAGGGAAGAAGATGGCACTGACTGTTAAAGGTGTCTGAGGTTGGCCTAATCAGAAATTATTATTGGCAGTGCCCGTGGCTCAATGAGTAGGGCCCATAACCAAGGGTGGTGGGTTCAAACCTAGCCCCGGCCAAACTACAACAACAAGAAAAAAAAAATATCCAGGTATTCTTGGGAGGCTGAGGCAAGAGAATCACCTAAGCCCAAAACCTGGAGGTTGCTGTGAGCTGTGACTTCATAGCACTCTTCTGTAGAGACTCTCTCTACAAAAAAAAAAAAAAAAGACCTCCTATAATAAATTTTAATAATGGACTAAATAATGGATTGCTGGAATTTCTGTTTACTGGCTAAAGTGGTAGGTGATGTCATGTGACAGAAATTTGGTTTGCGGTTCACTACCAGCTTTAA
>CAUYON010054878.1:0-13382 GCA_963573935.1 Arctocebus calabarensis
TTAGAGGCTTCTGAGCAGAGAAGTGACTCTGCTCAGTTCCATCACTGTGATGGCTGTGCTGAGGGTGAATGAGGAACACAGGCCAGATGGGAAAGACCAGTCTAGGCTGCTGCAATAATCTAGGCGGTGGTCTGGCCAGGATGCAAAACATGAAAAGTAACACCAAAAGGAATACACAGTACTAGTATATAACATGTACTAAAAATACTAAACATGAAAAGGGATTTTTTAAGAAGATGGGGTCTCACTATGTTGCCCAGAGTTGGCCTCAAGCAATCCTCCACTTTAGCCTCTCAAGTAGCTGGGACTACAGGTGCATGCCACCATGCCTGACTGGACATGATTTTATTTTTCTTTTTAAGGATCGTGAATTCTAATATTTTGTTTCTAAAACTCAAACTCAACAAAACACCTTGTTCATCCCTGGGGCACAGGACCCCTTCACTTTTGGAGGCCATTGTTTAACAAAGCTTGGTTGGCTGATTTGTCCCCGCTGACCTGAACTTTGCTGCTGCCTTTCTGAGTTTACACTTCTATGCTCACTGCAATATCTTTCTCCTCATCTTGCCAATCTTAGGTACCAAAGCAAGTCTCCTCCATAGAAACTAAGCTATCTGCACATACAGAAGCCTCTTGAGAAAGTTTTTGACCATGTCAACTACACTCAACTCTGGGCTACCAGTTGAGAAATGAACTCGTTAGATGCTGGTGTTGTGCTGTTCAATGAAACAGGATTTTCATTGGGAGAACCCAGGGTCTTTGCTAAAGTAGTACCTCTGAGGAAGGTTAAAGTGGGGCCCAGCTTAAAATAGTTCACACAAACAACACAGGGTCTACATGGATTGTTCCCCTGCTCTACAAGAAGCTCAACAGGATTCTCAAAGGACCACAGTGAAAACAGCCCCAGGGTTTCTGTGTCCCCACCACCAGGCTCCTGAGATCCCACAATACACCCTTCTTGAGGAAAGGACCTCTGGCCCTTACGTTAAAGCTGCTGCCACCTCCAAAAAGGGGTAAGGAAATCTAAAGTTCATGGAAGATAGGTACTTTCTGAAACAAGATTGCATGAGCTGAAAAGAGGCTGACACTGAGATATACAGAGATCTTTCTTAGAATGTTAGAGCTTGAAAACAGTTAAAGGAGTCTCTACCTGCTCTCATTTTACAGATGAAGAAACAAAGGCACTTGCTCAAACCATATAACCGTTAGCACCATGAGTAGAGTCCAGGTCTTCTGATTCTCAAGAAGGTGTTATTTTTTTAAAGAAACTACAGCAGGTTTGGCGCCTGTAGCACAGTGGGTATGGCGCCAGCCACATACACCAAAGTTGGCAGGTTCGAACCCGGCCAGCCCAGCTAACCAACAATGACAACTGCAACAAAACATAACCAGGCATTATGGTGGGCATCTGCAGTCCCAGCTACTTGGGAGGCTAAGGCAAGAGAATCACTTAAGCCCAATAGTTTGCGGTTGCTGAGAGCTGTAATGCCACAGCACTCTACCGAGAGCGACACAGTAAGTTTCTTTCTCAAAAAAAAAAAAAAAGAAAGAAATTACAACAAACAAAAGCACTTTAATATTGAAAGTTTTAGAGACAGATTAGAATGTGATTGAATTTTCATGTCTAGGCCTCAAAAAGATGTTTCTACCATTCTCCCTAACTTTCTAGAAGCTCTGGAAGCTCCCTTATAGCAAAATGTCCTTGTATGATAGTATTTAAGATACCTTAGAAATTATACTATCATGTTTAAGATTCACTGAGGTGGCAGTGAGGGGACTTTAGGCTTATAACCAAAAAATACAAGCACACATTGGCTTAGTAAAGCCTAAAACAGCCCAAAGGTAGACTATACAGTTCTTACTACCTTAGCTCAACTAATAGAGTTATAAGCAATTTTGAGTTTTGAAAATAGGAGGCAAGTGAAAGGATTGTTGAAAATTATGAATATGATAATTAAAAATTAGATTCATGAATCATCAATTTTAACCTCTTGGGTTATCAATCTTTTTTTACAAACATGAACACTGGTTAGAGCAAATACCTTCTCTCCTAATCTCTGAAAGCAGCCAGAGTCAAACAAGTGTTGGTAAAGCGTAATAAAGGAATAAGATATAAAGTGGGAAATCTATTAAATGGGGAACCTTTGACTCTCTATGAATTGAACTAGGGAAAAGAATGGGAATCAGTTTCCAAATCATTGACATTGGTTCAAACCCTCTTCTTAACCTGAAGTTAACTATTTGACTTTGTTACCTGGAGAGCCAAATTAGAGTTTATCCACAAATACACCCTTCATAGTCACACTTGTAAGAAAGATGAACTATGTTAAGAGCACTTGTCCCCATCAGAGGCACTGAGTCACAGAACGGAGAGAGAATCGCTGAGGCACCAGAAAGGCATCCAGTCTAACCTCTTTGTTTTACAAAGAGAAGCCTGGCTGTAAAGGCTTACAGTCCAACCTCTTTATTTTACTAAGAGGAGCCTGGCTGGAAAGCTAGGCTAATGCACAACATATGCCCCCTCTCCCTTGTCGTATGCCCACATCAAATGCTGATAACCAATCTTCACACTTTACTCCATCCTCTACAGCACAGGTAAGAATTCCTCTGCTACACAGCTCCTGCCACCCCTTGACCAACTAACTGATCAGAACTGATGTGCCAGACGGAAGCTATTTTCCAACTCTGGCCTTACATGAAGTTTAATAAAACAATCTTTGTAATACCTGCTCAAGTGCAGACCTGACTCAAAAGAGAGTGACTGGTCTGCTAGTCAAACCAGATCACTGTCACTGCCAAGTCTGAGGGGAGCAAACAGAGTCGCTGTAAGGTGACCATACAATGCAAGTGTGCCTGGGACAGTCCTGGGTCACATCTGTTTCCCAGCTTAATATCTAATAGTACTCTCCTATCCCTTCTCAAAAGTGTCCCAGTTTGGATAAAAAAAAAATTATGGTCATCCTAATTCTAGGTAACACCTATTTGTCTACAAACTTTGAGAAATGTTTGTCTGAGTGCATGGTATGTCAGGGGAAATAACCACTGAACCAGTCACTAGTAGTTTTCCAATACAAAAGGACTCTCAAACAGTCTTTGAAAGGGCCTCAGGGACCACTGTTTAAGCCAGTCTTTTTTAAATACTGAGCTTCATTATGGAATTTTCTTTGGGGAAAATAAAAAAGAGTACCAGAGCTTAAACATATTTGGAAACCAGATTATCAGATCTCTGTATCTCTTGCCTAATTTTGAATTATTTCATGTTATACTTTAGTAACCTATAAAAATACATATTAACTTTTTGAAATATAAATCTTTTTAAAGAATCTTTTAGTCCTGACCGAGAGCAATGGCTCAAGCCAGGAATCCTAGCATTCTGGGATGCCAAGGCGGGAAGGTGAGCTTCTTGAGCTCAGGAGTTTGAGAACAGCCTGAACAATAGTGAGATCCCCATCTCTAGTAAAAATAGAAAAACTAGCCTTATGTCATGGTGGGGACCTGTAATCCCAGCTACTCAGGAGGCTGAGGAAAGAGGATTGCTTGACCAAGAATTTGAGGTTGCTGTGAGCTATGATGCCACTGTACTCTACCCAGAGTGAGACTATCTCGAAAAGGGTCTTTAAGGCTCGGTGCCCGTAGCTCAGTGGTTAGGGGACCAGCCACATACATGGGGACTGGTGGGTTCAAACCTGGCCAGAACCTGCTAAACAACAATGACAACTATAACAAAAAAATAGCTGGGCATTGTGGCGGGTGCCTATACTCCCAGCTACTTGGGAGGCTGAGGCAAGAGAATCTCTTGAGCCCAAGAGTTTGAGGTTGCTGTGAGCTGTGATGCCACAGCACTCTATGGAAGGCAATATAGTAAGACAGTTAAAAAAAAAAAAGGAAGGATCTTTGAATACTATTTCTGGAACAAACATTTGTGCCTTTTTAAGCTTACATTTGCTGTTTAGAAGAAAGTCAATCAATCTAGAGCCTGATAGACCTTGTGTACTAGTGTTGGACTTATGCTAGAGAAGTTCATCATATATTTAAGAGAAGCTTAAGTTTATTTGGAAAAGTCACTGGTCTACAGAACATGAATATCAGCCATGTGTGCAAGTGAAAGATATTATATTACCACATGGAAAGTTCAAAACTTTTACCTGACTACCTAGACAGAAGACTAGAAGAAACCATGTCAACATGTCAAGGGTAGTCATCTCCAAATATGACTTCACAGGGTTTTAACAATTTTTGTTTTTCTTTATATAGCTTTCTGACTTTCCTACAATGACTGATATTTATTTATTAGATGAAAGAAAAAAAAAGAAACAAAGAAAAAATATCATACCATTCACCAGGATAAGGAGGTGGAAAGGCTAATCGGACAAAGCAGGCACAAACCAGGCAAGAGCACAGGCCTCAGGGCAGCTCCTTACTCTGAACAGAAGTGGGTGTGGCCCCACGAGGGAGAAGGAGCATAAGGAATTCTGCACATCCAATGGCTTCGCTGTAAATAAGAGCAGGAACCGGTCAGTCCTACACTGTACTGCCCTTTCAACTATGAAAAGTATAGCCTTGTAGTCAGAGCACCACCTGTCCCATCAGACTGCCCAGGTAGGACACTACTAGGTCACTTACTAGGCATGTGACCCTACACAAGTCAATTAGCCTTTCTGTTTTTGTTTTCTCACCTATAAAATAGGAATCACACCACCACCTCCTCCTAGTGTGGCCAGGTGGATTAAGAGAGATGATTAATGCTGAAGACCCAGCACACAGTAGCAGCACAAGAAATGGAAGACATTATTAGGTCCCTGCATGGAATACCAGCCCCTAAGTGCACTCTCAAAACCATGTAACTGGGTCCTGAAACAACCAGAAAAGGGTCTGAAGAATAAAGCCTTTCTCTTCCCTTCTTCCCTGCGAGACAAGACTGCAGCATAGTGTTTGCTTTAAGGCCAGGGCTCCAGAGAGTGATGGAAAAACCAGGGCAACCTAATAAAATATGCAACATGCCCTAAAACCCCACAATATGGGCTAGAAATCCTATTTTCAAAGTTAAAAGATTTCTAGTCTCTTGCCACTGCCATGGCTGCCAGCCACCGCCTTTGGCAAGGAGGTGAGTGACTCAAGTGTGAACTAGGACTTGGCAAGGGTACACCAAACCAGAAGGCCTCCAGGCAGGAAGTTCCGAAAAGGCCACCTGCTGAAACAGTTTGTCTACCAGCAGCCTTTGAGAGGAAGGTGCTATGCTGCTGTCATTAGCAAATTCAGATAATAGTGGACATTTCAAATGTCTATCACATTTATCACCCTTCATAACTTTGCAAAACAAAAAAATCAGGGGAGGAACCCAGGCTGAAGACTTGGCCACACACTTGAAATCACTACAGTGTCTTAACTATATGTCATCAAGAACATATATGTTATCCCCAAAAATGCCATATTAAATCAAATTGCAAAGAGCTTCATGGCTATCTCGAGCCAAAATGCATCACATTTGTATGTAATAAAATCTTAATACCCAAACTTAAAAATTACCTCATTTTACCAAAGAGACAAATAAACCTCTGAATGTCCATCTATTAGGAAATAACTACATTACTATTTTAATGACATAGCTGAGTATGTTTTATGCTGCATAGATGACCAATTTCTCCCGATCTGCCTGAATTTTTCCACTTTTAGCCCCACATGCTACACAAACCAGGATGGGTGGTCCCCCTAATAGTGCAAGAAAAATGATGTGTGCCTTGTGAAAAGCAAAACAGAAACAACACAGTTATAAATGCAGAAGTGCTAAATGCCACACTTGTTTGTAGCGATAGCTTCCAGTTCCTTTTGATAGAAAAAAAAAATGCTAAAAACCACACTGGCCTCTCCCTTTTCTCTCTTTTTTAACTCTCCTAAAACAGAGATGGTAACAGGCATTTCCCTTCTCTTGCAAGAGTAAGAGATCACTGCAAGGTTGACTAGTGAAGTGGTGTCCACTCCCCCTGCCAAGCTCCTGTACCCAACTTTAGCAGGACAGAAAATATGATCATCTGTCACCTCTTACTCTGCCACATTTAAAGACAAACAAGACAACTTGTAATTCAGGTTATCCACACCAAAGATACGTCCTCAAACTAAAAATCCAAGACCCTTAGCAAAACCAAGATTCACCTCCCAAATAAGGCATTGAAGACACCAGGGAGGAACTAAGAAGTGATTGTTTCACAAATAGCTTCATGGAGAATAAGATGCTCCTATACAAACTCTAAGGTAGGAATTTCAAGTAGGAGCTCCCTACCCACATGAAGGAGCAAAACTCTTCTAGCAGGGCACTAAGTAAATGCTTTTTTAAGTGAGTCAGTGGTTAAAACTGACTTCTAAGAATTGAGAGTTTCAAACAGAAAAGGTAAGACTATTTAAGGCAAGAAAGACCACACACTTCCTGGACCTAAAGCTACAGGGAAACCATCATTGCTCACCACCCCACCCTACCCAGACCACCGCCCCACCCAGTCTCCCTCTGACTTTGCTCCAAGGTAGACAGGCAATTTTTAGATGTTCTTGAATCGTAAAACTCTTTAAGTTCTTTTTGTGTATCAGGAGATAGAATCAAATCAAGATTGTGTGACTTTCTCTCCATAGTAACATTAGTTTGCTGGGGGGTGGGGGAGGTAGAAAAAGATGAAAGGAGGCGTATGTAGAAATAGTTCGAAAGGCTAACATCTTTGAAGCTCTACTCTAATAAACCCTGAAGAATAACTTTTTTTCCAAGCCCAAATAATACACTCCTCACTAGGGTTGATCTTGATTTAGAAAAGTATGCTTTCTTGTAACTCTTTCAACACATCCAATGAGAGCCGTCTTATACAACCTCTGGCAGAAAGCACAAGAGTTTGGAGGACAGAAAGGAGAACATAGTCTCAGCTCTGCAGGCCTAGAGCTGTGGTCTTTGAGGAAGACCTGCTTCACCTCTCCAGATATGCTTCTTCATTTAGAAAATGAAGGGACCTGTTCATCTTTAGACTCCTTACAACTCTAAAAATCTCTGTAACATTCTTTCCTATAGGGATTAACAACAATGCCTATTAGAACTATTTTTTGTACTTTGAAGATTCAGGAACTAACAGCCAAGTATAATAACATGTATCCGGCAAAGATGACAGGACCAAGATACACTAAAACTGTTAAGATGTAAAATCAGCAAATGTCTAACTGTTGGCAAAATATGTGAGCAAAAGGTGGAGGAATCCTAATATCAACTTCCAGAGTTTTAAATGCTCTGGAATCAATGAGAACAAGCAGATTCATCACAATTACCAGCTGCTCTTCCTGCTAAATTTAATAATAACATGAATTTTAACTCAGTGATTTCTCCCTCCTTCCCGCAAAAAAAAAAAAAAAAAAAAAAAACCCACAAATAGAAAAAAACTAAAATTTTGAATCTAAAAGGCAAGAGAACAAATCCTTGCAAATCATTGACAGATTGATTGCATTTAAGTTGCAGGAAGTTCTGGCTGGATACTAGCTAGAAGCACCAGATGCAACCCACTTGAGAAGTTTGAGATGTTTAATACCAAGGGCTGGCACGTGTGATCCCGTGTGTCAAAGTCAAGACTGCCTCTGTGCCTTCCGGGACCCTAAAACGACGTTCATTTTACTACCCATGAATAAACGCCCGCGTGGGAGGAGAGGCTTTTTCCTTTTTGCGTGGAAAGAGATGCAAAGAGTTTTGTCATACAACTTGAATACGCGGCTGTAAGTGTCAATGTCCCAAGAGCAGCAGAGTCCCCAATGGTGGGTGTTTCCATTCCACAGACCCCACAGCAAGGACTGACAATCCAATTCAGAAATTCCCCCACCACTCCGAGCCAGGACTCCAGAACCGCCCCGTGTGGCGTCTCAGCAATGAAAGCAACAAAGCTGATGGACACAGGCAGACGGTGGCCCACCGCCTGTGAGTGGAACCTTCGACCCGACTTCACCTTTTCCCTGAAGAGACCTGCCAGAGCCGAGATTGAGGTCTCCAGGAGTCCCCATGCCGCACCACGCACACGGCCTCACGGCTACTAAAGAGGAAGTCAGGATGTCAGATCAAACGGATAAAGACACTCCACCTCACAGGAGCCGCGTTCTGGGCCGGACTCCGGCTTGGCTCGGGGAGGGTCTCAGGCTGCAATCCTTTCTCCCCCTGCGTCCACCTTCCTCCCAGGCGGCGCGGACCGGCCTCCCCCAGGAAGGCACGGGCCGGCGGCGCCCGCGCTGAGCAGCAGGGCAGCGGCCGGAGGGGCGCCCCGAGCCTCCCCTCCCCCTGCCCGGCCGGGCCCGCGTCCAGCGCACACCCGCGCGCACACACCCGCACGCCCGCTCCCCGGCTGCGCCCGCCGCCCGCTGGCCCTTCCCCGGTCCCCGGGTGCGTCGCGGCCGCCGGAGCGGAGCGCGCAGTTCCGACGGCCCAGGGCGGGGACCGCGCAGGGGAGGAGAGCCCCAGCCGCCGGCTTCGGAGGCACCGCGGCCGCACACACTCCTCCCCTCCGGCGCGAGTAAACAGCTCGCGGGCGCGCTCCGCGCCGCGCCCCCATCCCCCCGCCGGGCTCCGCGCCGCCCCGCGCCCGCGCGTCCCGCCGGCCGGCGCCGCCGCCCCCTACCTGGTCGGTGAGTTTGAGCACTGCCATTCTTCCGCTGCTTCGCGCGCACGCACATACAGGTCCCCCGGTCCGCAGATGTCACACCAGGAGCCGGGGAAGCGGAAGGGATTGCCAAGGGAAGGGGACAGAATCTGGCTCCCGAATTTGACAGCCCTCCCCCTGCTCCTCCTCCGCCGCCGCCTCCTCCCGCCGAGAGGCTGACACTGGCTAGTGGGGTTTGCGGCCGAGCCCGCCCGCCTTTATACAGGAAGTACCGGCTGCTGCCAGCCGGGCCGCCACTGACATCACCGCGCGCTGGCTGCTCGCCGCCGCGCCGCCCGGGCCGACGCTGCCTCCTGCCGCCCGCAGCCGCGCCGCGCAGCCCGCGCCCGCACCCGGCGCGCCGCCGCGGGGCCAGACCGCCGCCTGCTCCCCGCACCTGCACTCCGCTCCTGGGAGAGCCGGCCCCGGGCCCGGGGCTGACCGGGAGCCGCCCTCGCAGGTCTCACAACCTGATGGGCAAGCCGGCGAGGACACCCGCCGAGGGAGCGAGAAAGGCTGCCACTCACACGCCACCAACTTTAACCCGGGAGGCTGGGTCACTCCCCTTGCCCTAATCCGGAATCAGATTGCTGCAGCGCTCCAATTATCCCACCTCGGTCAGGGGCCACGATTCTGATGCTCTTTGTTTAATGCAGGAAGCCCTGCATACTGCGTGAGGCTTTGGCGACTTTTCTCACACATTTTGGGTTGGGGGAACAGGAGCTCTGATCCTTCCTTTCATGTTGTTCTCCAGCCACCTTCCAGCTAAACATTATCTAGCTAGCTCCGTCCCTCTCTCTCCTCCCCTTCTCTCTCTCTCTCTCACCGTTGTTAAGTTCAGATCCCCCGGGTTTGGGATTTTGGCGCGTGGAGATGGAGCAGAGAAACTAGAGCAGTAAAGAAGTCCTAAATCCTCTAACTGGTGGGGCGTTGAGTGTCTCACCGGAATTTCTACAAAATTCAAAGTTACTGTGCTCTTTCCTGAGAGAAGATAGCTGTCATGTACCATGGGATATAAACACAATGGTAATATGCGTAATCATAGTAGTGTTGATACTTGTGCAATTTGGAGCACTTATTCATTCAACAACTATGTACTGAGTGCCTACCTCGTACCGGGCACTGGCTGCACAGAAAAACAAACGGGGAGCATAAACTGTCAAGATACTTTCTCTCAGAGATGCCAACATAAACCACACAGTCACTGCTAATGAATGTAATTACAAACTGAGATAAGGGATCACAGGGGAAAACATGCTTCTGAAGGAACCCTTGACAAAGGGATCAGACCAGACTAGTGGGTGAGGACAGGCTTCCCTGAGAAAGTGAGGGAGTTGAGATCTGGAGGCAGAAGAGTTAAGTAGGCCAAGTGGGAGAGGAAGTGCTCTAGGCAGCCGCTGGCAGTCAAGTAGTGCAAACTTGCAGGGAAGCAGTGAACAGCGCTGAAGAACTACTAGAGCTACAGAGTTCCTGAATCAAAGTCAAATATCTGCCTCCGGTTCTGTTCACTCACAAAGTAAATGTGCCTTCGTCCTTCCTATGTTCAGAGCCTCCCCCGTGATTCCGCAGGAGACTGTTGAGAAGGGAGTAGTAGTATTCATTTGGCATCTTCCCATGGATCATCCAACCATTCTGGTTGGTGCAGTAAATCCTAAATGTACTTTTTTTTTTTTAGAGACACTTTTTTTTTTCACTTTATCACCCATGGTGGAGTGCCATGGCATCACAGCTCACAGAAACCTCCACCTCCTGGGCTTAGGCGATTCTCTTGCCTCAGCCTTCTGAGTAGCTAGGACTACAGGCACTGGCCACAATGCCCGGCTATTTTTTCTTTGCAGTTTGTCTGAGGCTATGTTTGAACCCGCCACCCTGGGTATATGGGGCCTACGCACTACCCACTGAGCCACAGGCACTGCCCTAAATGTACTTTTATTTGTCCTGTAGATTATGATTCAGATCGTGCAGATAAGGGGAATCAAGAAGTTTGCTCTTGGCTTCCACTCTGTTGTGTTGCATGTTGCAAAATTCCAGTGTTGCATGGGGAAAAAAAAGATCTTTCCAAGATCTCTCTCCATCATAAAACAGATTATTTATGTTGCCTCTATGATTATTTATGTTGCATCTTCTTCACTGCTATTGTTAGCATGTCTATTTACTGATATTATCCTGCATGACTTTGTAAGTTAACTGAATAGGACACTGAATTCTCTACTTAAATACAGCCATCTTTTAGAGCAGTGGTTCTCAACCTTCCTAATGCCGCAACCCTTTAATACAGTTCCTGTGGGTCAAGACAGGAACCCAGAGTTCCTGGGTTAATTTGGAGCATTCACTCAACTCCAGTTTGGTTCATCATGATCATATGTCTGCAACATAAGTTTTTAGGGCCAGATTTGAAAAAGGAAGGAGCAGGTCTCAGCCCAATCAGATCATCATCCTCTTTTTGTAGCTAGTATTTTTAACACTCCCCTTAGTATCCTGAAAGCAATTTATAGATAATATTAGCTATCTATACAAATTTCAAATATATATATATATATAATGACCAAATTGTGCAATAAAGGAGAAATTAAAGGAAAGTCATTTATAATTCATATGTATTTTGTTAGGTATAGCACAACTCTCTTAGAAAACAAAGCAATGATGTACTTGCACTTATACATAAAAGTGTGAATGAGAGAACTACAAATGCAGAAGTATAGTTTAGTAAATCAAATTTCAAGATTCGTGTAGTCACAGGTAATGTGAGTCTGTGAAAGTTGACCTCGGAGTCAAGTTCCCAACAAAATAAGGAGCCAATGATTGAGCCAAATGTATTGACATGGATGCATTTGCCAGAAAATCTAGATTTAGCCCATGCATTCAAAGTAACTCCAACAGTTAATTAAATGAAACTGAAATTCTGCAGTGGTCTATATTCAATGAGTCTGAGATATAAAAATGACCTTGCCCTGGACGAATGAAAAGAAGAAATCCAAAGGTTTATGGAGATAGGAATATTGGGGTGATCATGTATAATCGGTGTAACCAAGCCCAAACTGCATACCCCCTGGGGGGCCCAAATGATAGTCTCACACTAAGGCATTGAAAAACACATTAGTGAGGGGAACACCAGAAAAGCTCTGTAGTGGCTGAATATGACGATGGGAGATGCTTTCATTGACATGGCATTCTGATTTCTGTAATAGGAGGATCCAGAGATGGCAATGGCCAAGTGGCAGTGCTTAACTGGCAGAGGCAAGGTGGATACACTTACTATCATGGGCAGCAGGAACAAAGGAGTACTCAAAGGTCTTGAGGGAGATTTGATAGCACCCTAGGTAGTCCTAGGAGTGAATACATGGTCAGGCTTCTGAAATAGTGCTCAATCTTAATAACAGGAAATACTGCTCAGGTGTTTGCTACCTGAAACCTAACTTGAGCCATCAGAATAAGAAGCCATCCTCCTCATCCAGTTTCCATACATAAGCCAGTTCACAGACACAGAACCCCTTGATTAAAAGGGAAGCTGGTCCCTGTTGGAAGGGCTTTGCATCTTGCCATAAATAATATATGCTAAATCCTCACCCAAGACTTCCCCAAAGGAAACTGATGTTGTTTGCTAGGCTAACCAAAAATGGGGTGAAAGGAAATACCCAGACATTTTGGGGATCACTCACTAGACTGGTGTTTTTCAACCTTTTGTATCTCACAGCACACTTAAACCTGCAGTTAAACTTCCACAGCACACTTAAATTATGTTAATTCAAAAAGAGTAAAAACAAGAATATACTTACTGTGCTTTGAATATCTTTTGAAAATAATTTAATTAACGTTCTTTATAAATTTTTCTCAGCACACCTAAGACCCTCTCATGGCACACTGGTGTGCCACAGCACACCAGTTGAAAATCATTGCACTAGACACTACTTCTGAATTAATTCCTGGAAATCCAAAATACCACTGAATCCACCAATCAAGGTGGGAATTTATGATAGTCAGGTGATAAATGAACTTTTCATCCAAATACACCTGTATAAATCACTGTGGTTCCAGTACCTCTCTAGGCCCAAAGTACAGTTATTTCCTCAGTTCTTGAATATATAATTAAAATAGATAGAATAAGTAGCAGAATCCTCACATCACTTCTTTGACACACAGAATGAAGGCTATTGTGGTAGGTCTGACCAAGGAACAAACTCTGAAATTTCCTCTTGCTACCAGAATAGAAAACCAAAAGCAATATTGCATTCCTGGAGATATGTAGAAATTAGTACTCCCACCATAAAAGATGTGACAGACGCAGGAGCGGTAACACGACCACATCCCTGTTTACTGCTTATACAGAAGGCAGATCCTCTGGGATAACCATGAATTGTTGTAAACGTAATCAGATGATAATATAAACTCTCCCACCCTCTGCCATCATCTCATCTGCACAGATCTTGATCACTGTATTAAAGACATCAGCTGAGTGGACCTGACGATGCCTTCACAATACACATGTGAGTCAGAGGGTGAGATATAAACCCCTAGAAAATGTATAAGTTTCTAAAGGTGCAGTGATCTGGAAAACATCAAGATATCCTTCATAATTGCTAAGTCGTGGAAGAAGCCCAAATGCCCATCAACCCACGAATGGATTGATAAATTGTGGTACATGTATACCATGGAATACTATGCAGCCTTAAAGAAAGATGGAGACTTTACCTCTTTTGTGTTTACATGGATGGAGCTGGAACATATTCTTCTTAGCAA
>CAUYON010054879.1:0-13024 GCA_963573935.1 Arctocebus calabarensis
CTGGGACTACAGGCATTCGCCACAATGCCCGGCCATTTTTTGGTTGCAGCCAGCATTGTTGTTTGGCGGGCCCGGGCTGGATTCGAACCCGCCAGCTCAGGTGTACGTGGCTGGCGCCTTAGCCCGTTGAGCCACAGGCGCAGAGCCTATTTTTTTTTTTTTTTTAAGTGGCGGGGGTCTCACTCTGGCTCAGGCTAGTTTTGAACTTATGAGCTCAAGCAATCTACCCGCCTCAGCCTTCCCGAGTGCTAGGATTACAGGCATGAGCCACCTCACCCAGCCTTATATTGTTTTTTGTAGCAAGACTTTGAAAACTTAGTATAATCCTACCATAGAAAACTGATATGCTATTTATTATTATAATCCCTTATTATTTAAAAAAGTAAATAAAATGTTATAAAATATAGATTGGCTTTTAATATCAAGGATTTCTAAGAATTCCTGAAAATTTCAATTTTTATTCCTAAATCTTGAAAGTTGGCCAAAAAATGGTACATTTTAAAGCTACTATAGGCATTTGGGATTAGAGCTGTAATACTATCGTCTATTGTCATAGATGATATAATACCTGTATCCTTAAATTTTTCTATCACAAAAAAGTAAAACAAAACTGGATCATGGTTGCTTAGTTCAATGTAAACATTTCGCATTGTATATTGAAGCAGTACCCTGAATCCCATAAATTCATCAATGTACAAAGTTATGATTTAATAAAAAAAGAAAAAAAACTGGATCATGCTACTTTTTTTTTTTTGGTAGTTTTTGGCCGGGATCAGGTTTGAAGCCACCACCTCCAGTATATGCGGCTGGCGCCCTATACATTTGAGCCACAGGCGCCGCCCTCATGCTTCATCCTTGCCCAAATTTCTTCGATGACTGTCTCGTACTCTTAGGATACAAGCCAACCTCGTCCTGCTTTTTAAAGCTTGCGTAATTTTGACCCTTTCACCTCTCCAGCCCCAACCGGTCTCACTCTCCCATTACTTTCCAGCAACATGAGCCTTCTTTCAGTTCCTCAAACTCAACAAATACTTTCCTGACTCGAGGTCTTTGCCCACACTATTTACTCTTCTTACAAATTTCTTCCCACCACTCTCTCCCTGGCTAACTCCTACTCATCTTTAAAAATGAGGTCCTCTTAGCAGCTTCCAACCACCTCCCTGCTGTTGCCTCTAAATCTAAATCAGGTCTTCCTGTGAAAATCTTCCATTCTCCCTTCCCCTTATCACAGTTTGTGGTTATATATTTACTCATGTACGTATTGACCAATGACTGACTCTTTCACTACATGGTAAGGGCAGAGGGCGTGTCTGTTCTTTTCATCCCTATTTCATCTACTCTCTTAGCACAATGCTTGCTATACAATAGGCCCTTGGCAAATACTAGTTTAAACGATCCTCACTGTGCAAGGGAGATAGGTACTATGACAATTAAGAAATTCAACAATTTTGCTGTGAGTTTGGTAAAGTTGTTCTTAGCAAATATACAGAAGCTCTCGGGATCACCTGGGTTTTGTGTATCACCACAAATTCTATTTTAGAATTTCATCTAAGATCACCCTTGGGGGTGGGGGAACCCATACAGTACTTAACTGCTCATTGGTAACATGGTCATATCATTGCTAGTTTGACATGATTTACTTTATATCTTCAAACAAAAGAGAAAGATCAACATTGAGTTTGCTATTTGCTGCTTCTACAGTCTACCGTTCTTAATTAAATTGAAAACTGATCCCCCAAGGTTGGCAAACGAGAGAAAATAAACTCAGGAGATTGAACTGACATAACAACTAGTCGCAATATGTAGACCAATTAATAATTTACCAGAATTCCAAGTTTCGATTCTTATTCCAAGATTCAGTTTTTGGTTCAAATAAAAGAGAGGACTTCACTATAGTTCCTACAGACATCAAAAGGACAGCAATAGAACATTATGAAAAACTTTAGATCAATAAAAATTTAACAACTTAGGCGGCGCCTGTAGCTCAGTGGGTAGGGCGCCAGCCACATACACCAAGGCTGGCAGGTTCGAGTCCAGACCGGGCCAGCTAAAACAATAATGGCAACCGCAACAAAAAAATAACCAGGCATTGTGGCGCCTGTAGTCCCAGCTGCTTGGGAGGCTGAGGCAGGAGAATCTCTTGGGCCCAGGAGTTTGACGTTGCTGTGAGCTGTGACGCCACAGCACTCTACCCAGGGCAACTTAGTGAGACTCTGCCTCAAAAAAAAAAAAAAAATTAACAACTTAAATGAAATGGGCAAGATCCTTGAAAGATGTAAATGACCACATTGATTCAAGAATAAAATACAGGTGAGGAGACACCTGTACCTTGGTGTCTCCTTCACTTCACACTTAGGACTAAATGTGGAATCCCCATCTCCTATGCCTAGGTCAATTTCTTGTGAATTTCCTAGGCCTCAATTCCATGAAAGAACTGTATCCATTCATTGATACATTCATTCACCTTGCCCCTGGCAGAAGGGACTGTATTTATTCGTTTCCTGGTCAAGGAAACCATACACCTATATATACCCTGAGACTAAAGGCCTAAAGGAGGAGATGGGGAAAGACTGGGAGAAACGGAAAGAGCTTCTCTCTCCCCACTAGAATTCTCTCCCTCTACCAGGAGCCTTAATGTTTTCTGTATTCTTTTCTGTGAATAAATTCTGTCTTACAAAAAAAAAAAAAAAAGAAAAGAAAAAATGCTCACCATCCTTAATCATCAGAGAAATGCAAATCAAAACTAATTTGAGATATCATCTAACTCCGGTAAGATTAGCCCACATGACAAAATCCCAAAACCAGAGATGCTGGTGTGGATGTGGAGAATAGGGAACACTTCTACATTGCTGGTGAGAATGCAAACTAATACTTTCCTTTGGAAGGATGTTTGAAGAATACTTAGAGATCTAAAAATAGACCTGCCATTCGATCCTACAATTCCTTTACTTGGTATATATCCAGAAGACCAAAAATCACATCAAAATAAAGATATGTGTACCAGAACGTTTATTGCAGCCCAATTCATAATTGCTAAGTCGTGGAAGAAGCCCAAGTGCCCATCGACCCATGAATGGATCAATAAATTGTGGTACATCTATACCATGGAATATTATGCAGCCTTAAAGAAAGATGGAGGCTTTACCTCTTTCATGTTTACATGGGTAGAGCTGGAACATATTCTTCTTAGCAAAATATCTCAAGAATGGAAGAAAAAGTATCCTATGTACTCAACCCTACTATGAAGCTAATTCATAGCTTTCATATAAAGGCTAAAACCCAATTGCACAAGAATATGGGGAAAAGAACAAGGGAGGGGAAAGGAGGGGGGAAGATGGGTAGAGGGAGGGCAATTGGTGGGATCACACCTACAGTGCATCTTAGAAGGGTACAGGAGAAACTTACTAAATGTAGAATACCAATGTCTACATGTAATGATTATGAAAATGCCATGAAGTCTATGTTAAACAGTCCGATGAAAATATTTCAGATTGTATATGAAGTCAGCACATTGTGCCCCATGATTCCACTAATGTACACAATTATAATTTAATAAAAATTAAAAAATAAATAAATAAAACTAATCCTTCTTAACATGAAAAAAAGGCCTATTACAATAAAATAAAGGTCATCAGTTCAAGTATTTCTTATGACTTTTGTTTTATTGGATTTATATTATATGATATTTGCTAGAAAGTAAGCCATAAGGGAAGGAATCCTTGTCTATTTTGTTCAGTGATATGCTTTCTAGGTGCTAGAAACTGTATATTTTTCATATACCTAGAAAAAAGTAACATTAGAGGTTTAAAAAATCACAGAAAACCAACTGCTTAGTCATCTGAAAATTTATCTAAGACACAGAAACTATTCAAAAAATCTTACATTAAAAAGGAACTTATAAATACCTACACAACTTAAACAGAAGCAAAAAAGATATTCAAAGGATCAGCTGTTAACTAGATATTTATTGTTAAAATGTGAACTGCATTTATTCATTGAGAGAAATAAAATAGAAATTAAGCAAAATGAAGCAGATGTGCATAAGTTACATTTATATTTGCTCACAAAAATTGTCCCATTGTTCTATAACAATAAGCAATTATAATTATCCATGAGCAGATACAGTCCTTAAAATGGATCCTACAAATGAATTCTTAAAGAGACATGTTAACACTCATCAAGTTTCCCTGTCATCTCCCTAAATCAAATGATTTCATCATTATCTCACTAACTTCACATTTTAATACCTAGACATCTCAAACTTAAGGGTATTTTACCTAGAAGGCTTACTAAAACACAGATTTCTGGGCACCATACCAGAGGGCTGACTTAGTGAGTATTGGTGGGGGATCAAGAATTTGCCTTTATAGAAAGTTCCCAAGTAATTCCGATGACATTGGTCCAGGAACAACACTTTGAGAACCATTGTCCTAGAATATTCATTTTCAACACATTCATTTTCACTCAGGGCCCAGTAAGTCATCTGTAGGCCTATGTATTTGAATGTATGAACATCTATGCACAAAAATTAGTTTTTTTATATGCTTAAATTAAAACTGATCTTCCAAAAGTATCTTTTACTAAAATAAATTCTTCAAAGAAGCTAATTTATATCTTTATTAAAGCAAATTTAAATTGAGATAAATTCTTTCTGACATATGGTACATCATCTTTTGAGTTTTGAGATCATTCAAATGCTTACTGTGACTTTTTGAGGTAATGTAATATTAATACAGCTAAACATTTTCACCTTAACGTCTGAGAGGAAACTTTATTATAGAACATCATCTATTCTAAAAAATTGTAGAACAAACTGACCTTGGTGTCTTTATGGAGAATTTTGTGTAATATGTCTGTTTTGTTAAAGTATAATAATTGGGTAGAATAAGGAGAAGATTTCAATCTTTGAAACAAAATAAAATGAGGCAGTAATATGTTAAAGACATCTGAAAGAAAAGTAGTGATTTACAGAGGCAGTGAAGGGATCATAAGCTTAATAAAAGGACTTTTAAATAGCAAAAACATATTTTAAACAGTAAAAACTGAATATGGAAGTCTCTTTAGAGATCAGAAGCACAGAATTTCCCCTGTTATAACTCACTACAGGATTGTGGGGCTGTCTGACCTTGGTATCTTTTAGGAAGTACCTAGATGAAAGTCACAATTCTATTTTTTGTTCCCAACAGTAAGAAATCCATAATCTCTTTGCAATTTTGGTGATCTCATTCCTATGGGCTAATAACTCCTATGCTATGATGAATATTCAGTGCTATGGTCTGAGTATCGGTATCTTTCCAAAATTCATATGTCAGAACCTAATGTCCAGTGTGATGGTATTAAGAGGTGGAGCCTTTAGTAGGTCATAAGATCTCTGTTCCAAAGACGCCATCTTTAAAGTGGAGCAAACTTTTTCCACATACTGGATGTGCTAGTGTCATGATCTGGGACTTCACAGTCTCTAGAACTGCAAGCAATAAATTTCTGTTCTTTACAAATTACCCAGTGTAAGGTATTTTGTTATAGCAGCCATGAATGACCAACATTCAGTTTTATTTTCAGGATGCATCACTGTATATTTCTGTATGGAATCTTCTGAACTACCAGGTATTCTGGAATTTCTTATGAATGACTTCAATAATTTCCAAGACAATATTTATCTCTAGAATTGTCTTTTATCTTTATATAAAAGAGAAATTTCATTGACTATTTACAAGCTGAGTTCCAATGTACACATTCACCACTCAAAGGTTTATTTACTAGAAGAAAGGTAGCAAAACACAAGAAACCAAAAAATAGCCCAATTATTAGAATTATCTTTGTGATTAAATTAGCCAGTAAGATAATTTGATCATTTGCTTATGGTAGTTGCTTTAAATGCATTTTTTAATTTGGTCTGTTGTACGTACTTAAAAAGTTTTAAATTTAATGAATTAGAAAATAGGATATGCTATCTAAAAAACAAAAAAATCTTCAAATAATCCTGAAAAAAAGGGGTTAGTTTAAATACACAAGCTCTAATTCAGCAGTTCTAATTCTTGACTACATGTTGGAATAATCTTTGAAGCCTTCAAATTACTGATGCCTGTTCCTTCCCTCAAAAAATTGTATTTAAATGGTTTATGTGGTTTATGAATGATTAAAATCACTGACCATTGACCTAGTATTTAGTGACCAACTGAAAGCTTCCATTTTTCTTAAATACCAAAATGAATAATTCTTTGTTTCCTAATAGTTTCTATAATTTTATTAAATTGGCTTATAGCTAGAGTAACCATATAATTTATTCTTCAAACCAAGACACTTCTGAAAGCTAAATAGGTTACTATTCATGATTGTCTTAGGACAAGTGGAATAAACTAAGATGATCCTAGGCAAAATATAGGACCATATAGTAAACGTACCTACTAGACGGTTTATTAGATATTTTATAAACTATGTCATTTGTATGTGAAATGTCTTAAGCAATATACAATTGTAAATGCCAGGAGATTTCAAGTTTTTTAATGACAGAAACAGCTCAATTAACAGTACTTGAATGGTTAACATTTACATTTTTGATCCACTAGATAAATGCCTATTTACATAGGATCATGTGTAATGAGAAGATTTTTAGACTAAATTAAGATTTGCCAGGAAAGCAAACTAAAATAGTAAAGATAATATTTTAAATATCATTATTTTTCTGTGCCAACCCCATTTTGGTGGATAATTACATTCGATAATGCTGACTCTTAAAAATGGTAGATTAAAACAATTCATTTCAGTTTTTAATTAAAAACGTGAAAGTAGGAACTAATAATATAATGCGTGTCAGAGCTGCATGTGTGCAGCATCAAAGATAAGGAGGGAATTGCAACAAGGGCTTGTTTCTTTAGTTCTTGAAAATTCCCAGAGAAAGAAGAGAGAATGGAAGCTAGTGGCTGCCACACTAGCACATTTTGACATGTGAAACAGTTCTTTTGTTAGCTGAGTTTCTTGAAGCCATTTCCTAGGTTTTCTGATGATGCTAGGTCACCAGCAGCAATGTCCATGTGCACCTAATCTGAGTCTCTGCTTCTTCTATGGGATCTGATGGATAGAGGAAACTTGGGAGTATTTTTAGTAGCAATTTCTAGTATCAGACCTTAATGGTATCTCAGCTTGAAGTAGGCAAGGGAAGCAGAGAAAGATGATAAGAAAATTCCCTATTAGGCAAGGGTACTGAAATGAAAGAATCACAAGTGCTTGAAAGAAAAATCAGAATGCAATGTATTGCTCTATGAACAAGTCCTACCAGACTTTCTCCTTCCTCCATGCCCTTCCTGAATTCCCGAATTCCTCAGGTGCAATGAATATAACTTGCCTGTTTGATATGAGGGCTATCAGGATGCCCTTCTCTGCATAGATGATGGATGTCCCTCACCCAGTGCAAATATTAGTTTATAAGGGCTTTACCCACTTATGCTAGAATCACTTCTATTTACTAGTCAATATAATAATTCTATATTGTGACTGCAATCATGAAGATCAGTTCCATTGCCAGAAATTGGAACAACAGATTTTAAAAGGTATTTCGAGTGACAGCAAACAGCCTAACCTTAAGAAGCACAATTAGACATTTTTATTTGCACCCAGAACTATTTAGCTATTAAAGAGGCTCTCCTATGACATGTTCATTAGAAATTACCCAAACCATTAGTTTCCTAATGAAATATTTTTATGGAATGTTGAATTAACAAAGTTAAATGGATTTTATTGCAGCAGCTTCTTCAAGATCTAAAATGCACTGCAAATTCCAAGAAAAGGGATACAGGAAGAATGTTTTTGCAAGACTGTGAAGTTACAAACTGTTGTTTTGTTGTTGTTGTTGTTGTTGCAAGAGAAGCCAACAGAATCAGTAATCTTAAAAATATTTGTGTAAGATATGTTGCATCATGGTCAAAAAATTTTTTAGCAAGTATCTTCCCTTAACTTTCCCAGTATCACTTAAACCAACTACCTTTTGTTCAAACTTTGTGGAATTTGAGAAGATTAACTACCAACCTACAAGTCTATACTCAGCAAAATATCCTTTAAGAATGAAAGTGAAATAAAGATTTTGACAGATAAATAAAAATTATCACCATCAAACTTTTAAAAATAGAAACACTAAAAGGTATTTTTTAGGTTAAAAAAAAAAGTTCCAGATGGAAGTGCAAAAGTCAGACATAAATTATAACAATGAAAAGAATAAATATATGGTTATGTTGAAAGAAGGGTTAATGAAATTAAAGTATACTAAGATCTTAGCATTGTCAAGAAAGTGGCAAAAGCCTAATTTATATGAGAATTTAATAAATCAAAGATTTATTATAAAGATAAGCAAGATAAAATAATAAAAAAGAAGTACAAAAATAGTTAGCAAGAACTTAGCATATATCAGTGGTTCTCAACCTTCCTAAGGCCTGAAACCCTTTAATACAGTTGCTGTGGGTTACAACCCACAGATTGAGAACTGCTGGCATATATGGTACAAATAGAAAACACATAGCAAAATAATAGGTTTAAACCTAATTATATCCTAATTATATCAGTAATTATAATAAATGTAAATAGATGAAATCATTCAGTTAAGTGAAAAAGAATGTCTCCCAAACTAAAATATATTCTGGTATGGTTTGAATGTATGTGTTCTCCCAAAATTCTTATGTTGGAACCTAAGACCCAATGTGATAATATTAAGATGCAGAGGCTTTAAGGAATGATTAAGTTATGTGGGCTTTGCCCTCATGAATGAGATTAATGCATTTATAAAAGGACTTGGGGGAACTAGGCAAGCCCTCTTGTCCTTCTACCTCCTGTTAAGTGAGGACATACCCCCTTCTGAGAATGCAGCATAGGGCTCTATCTTGGAAGCAGAGAGCAGCCCTCACCAACATTGACTCTACCAGTGCCTTGATCGAGTTTCCCGGCCTCCAGAATGTTTTAAAAAATTATGGAGGGCTTGGCGCCTGTGGCTCAATGGGCTAAGGCACCAGCCACGTACACCTGAGCTGGTGGGTTCGAATCCAGCCCGGGCCTGCCAAACAACAATAGCTGCAACCAAAAAATGGCCGGGTGTTGTGGTGGGCGCCTGTCGTCCCTGCTACTTGGGAGGCGGAGGCAGGAGACTCACTTGAGCCCAGGAATTGGAGGTTGCTGTGAGCTGTGATGCCACAGCACTCTATCCAGGTTGACAGCTTGAAGCTCTGTCTCAAAAAAAAAAAAAAAATCATGGAGGGGCAATCAGATACCCATATAAGAAATAATTAAATTTAACCACTTTCTTATGCTTTATATGAAAAATTCCATTTGTGGTGGATTACAGATTCAAACATGAAAATTAAATAATAAAGTTGTCAGAAATATACTAGGAGAGGCTGGGCACCTGTAGCTCAGTGGTTAGGGTGCCAGCCACATGCTCCAGGGCTGATGGGTTCAAACCCGGTCTGAGCATGCTAAACAACAAAAATAAGAAAGAAAGAGAGAGAGAGAGAGAGAGAGAGAGAGAGAGAGAGAGAGAGAAAGAAAGAAAGAGAGAGAGAAAAAGAAAAATTAGATGAGGGTGGTGGTTCATGCCTGTGGTTCTAGGTACCTGGGCGGGTGAAGTGAAAAATTCATTTGAAGTCAGGAGTTAAAGGTTTTCCTGAGCTTTGATAATACCACTGCACTCCAGCCTGGGAAACAGAGCAAATAAATACCAGTAGTATAGTATATAGTGTATATAGTTGATTTCATATTATTTGATATATAGCATATAAATATATATAACAAAATATATAATTAATATCAATTAATTTATTACTGCAAATTTTATTTTAACCAATTGGACTATGTATTTTTAAAAACTTGGTCCTAAAATGATATCTAAAACATTATCATGTTTTATTAATGTATTAATGAGCAAAGAACTGTAAAGTTGAAAGTTAGGCAGATTTTTAAAATTTTATTATATTGATTTAAATATCTCTGCCTTGTATTTGTGACAAAAAGATATTTCCTTACATTATCTCCATAGCGAGGAATTTAATTTTTTATCAGAGCAGGATTTAGGCCCCAGCTTACTTTCTGTTTTCCCCTATGGCTGAACAGTTTTCTCTCTGTCTGTCCCTCACAATCATCATTGTGGCTTGTCTAAGATGAGGGGCATAAGGATTGCTGCCTTTTCTTAATGCTGGAATATCATTGTTTATTTCAGAACAAAGCTTTTGGTGAGATAAGTGGGAAGAATCCATCTAATTCTGACAGTTTATATATAGGATTGTCCTTTTTATTATTTGAATTTTTGATAGAATTTAGCAATGATGCTATTTAGGCCTGGGTTATCTTTCTAGGATGAGGTTTAAAAGTTTAAATCCAATTTATTTAGGAAAAAAAAAGTACACAGTTTTCCTATTTCTTCTTATTTCCATTTTGGTAATTTATATATTGGATGAAACTTGTGCTATTTGGCATTAGTTTATGGTCATTCCCTATCACCAGCATAATGTCTGGACTATTTCTAGTGTTGCTTGATGTTCACTTTTTATGATGGTAATTTCTCTCTCATTCTTTCTTGCTTTGTAAGTGCAGATAGAATCATGTCAATTTTCCCGGTATTTTCAAAGAACCAGCTCTTAGCTTTGTAAGTCTTCTCCAGCATTCATTGTTTCCTATTAAATTGGTGTCCACTTTTTTCTACAATATTAGAATTTTTTTCTTCATAATTACCTCAGGGTTGGGTTTTTTTTGCTTTTTAAGCTTTCTCAGATGTAGATTGACCTTTATACTTTTCTTCTTTTTATTCATAAATTAAAATTTTACTTAATTAATAATTTTTTATTTATTCATTTATTTATTTATTTTTGTATGTGGCTGACCCTTAGCCACTTGAATCATAGGCGTCAAGCCTCTATACTTTATCTTCTTTTTTTTTTGTTTTTATTAAATCATAACTGTGTACATTACTGCAATAATGGGGAACAATATGCTGGTTTCATGCACAATCTGAAATATTTTCATCAAACTGTTTAAAATAGCCTCATGCCATTTTCTCAGTTATTGTGTTAAGACATTGGTATTCTACATTTAGAAAGTTTCACCTGTACCCTTCTAAGATGCACCAAAGGTGTGATCCCACCAATTGCCGTCCCTCCACCCATCCTCCCCCCCTCCTCCCCTCCCATGCCCCTTTCCCCATATTCTTGTACTATAATTGGGTTATAGCCTTCATATGAAAGCTATAAATTAGTTTCATAGTAGGACTGAGTACATGGGATATTTTTCTTCCATTCTTGAGATACTTTGCTAAGAAGAATATGTTCCAGCTCCACCCAGATAAACATGAATGAGGTAAAGTCTCCATCTTTCTTTAAGGCTGCATAATATTCCATGGTATACATAGACCACGATTTATTAATCCATTCATGGGTCAATGGGCACTTGGGCTTCTTCCATGACTTAACAATTATGAATTGTGCTGCAATAAACATTCTGGTACAAATATCTTTGTTATAATGTGATTTTCGGTCTTCTGGATATATACCTAGTAGTGGAATTATGGGATCGAATGGCGGGTCTATTTTTAGATTTCTAAAACATCTTTCCAAACACAAAAAAAATTAGTTTGCATTCCCACCAGCAATGTAGAAGTGTTTCCTTTCCTCCACATCCTCGCTAACATCTCTGGTTTGGGGATTTTGTGATGTGGGCTAATCTTATTGGAGTTAGATGATATCTCAAAGTAGTTTTGACTTGCATTTCTCTGTAATAATTAAGGATGATGAGCAATTTTTCATGTGTCTGTAGACCGTGCGCCTGTCTTCTTCAGAGAAGTTTCTCTTCAAGTTCTTTGCCCACCCTGAGATGGGATCACTTGTTCTTTTCTTGCTAATGCATTTGAGTTCTCTGTGGATTCTGGTTATTAAACTTTTGTCGGAGACATAACCTGCAAATATATTCTCCCATTCTGAAGGTTGTCTGATTGGGTTACTTACTGTGTTCTTGGCTGTGCAGAAGCTTTTTAGTTTGATCAGGTCCCAGTAGTGTATTTTTGATGCTGCTTCAATTGCCTGGGTGGGGGGGGGTGTCTTCCTCTTAATATATTCACCCAGGCAGATTCCTTCAAGGGTTTTCCCTGCACTTTCTTCTCATATTTTTATAGTTTCATGTCTTAAGTTTCAATCTTTAATACAGCAAGAGTCTATCTTAGTTAATGGTGAAAGGTGTGGGTCCAGGTTTAGTCTTCTACAGGTCCCCAGTCAGTTTACCCAGCACAATTTGTTAAATAGGGGATCTTTTCCCCACTGAATGTTTTTAATTGGCTTGTCAAAGATCAAATGATGATAAGTAGCTGGGTTCATCTCTTGGTTCTCTATTCTGTTCCATACACCTACCTCTCTGTTTTTGTGCCAGTACCATGCTGTTTTGATCACTATCTATTTGCAGTATAGTCTGAGGTCTGGTAGCATGATTCCTCCTGCTTTGTTTTTATTTCTGAGTAATGTCTTGGCTACTCGAAGTTTTTTCTGATTCCATATAAATTGAAGTATTATTTTTTGAAATCTTTTAAGTATGACAGTGGAACTTTAATAGATATTGAGTTAAAATTGTATATTGCTCTAGGTAGTATGGACATTTTAACAATGTTGACTCTTCCAAGCCTTAAGCATGGTATGTTTCTCGTTCTGTTAACATCTTCAGCTGTCTTTTCCTAGAGTTTCCTACTTCTCTTTATAGAGAGCTTTCACGTCCTTTGTTAGGTAAACTCAAATATTTCATCTTCTTTGGCACTACTGTGAACAGAATAGAGTCCTTGACTATTTTTCTCAGCTTGGCTATCGTTGGTATATATAAAGGCTACAGATTTATGAGTGTTGATTTTGTAACCCAAGACTCTGCTATATTTCTTGATCACTTCTAAGAGTTTTGTAGGAGAATCCCTGGTGTTTTCCAGATATACAATCATATCATCTGCAAAGAGTGAAAGTTTGATCTCTTCTGACCCTATATGGATACCCTTGATCGTTTCTTCCCTGATTGCAGTGGC
>CAUYON010054882.1:0-16036 GCA_963573935.1 Arctocebus calabarensis
GGCTGGGTTTGAACCCACCAGCTCCTGTGCATGTGGCTGGCGCCCTGACCACTGAGCTAAGGGCACCAAGCCCAGATTATGTTTCCAAATGGTGTTGTTCTCATTATCCATAAGAGCTGAAGGCTCCAGGTTTTCTTTTTTTTTTTTTTTTAGACAGAGCCTCAAGCTGTTGCCCTGGGTAGAGTGCTGTAGCATCACACCTTACAGCAACCTCCAACTCCTGGGCTTAAGTGATTCTCTTGCCTCAGCCTCCCAAGTAGCTGGGACTACAGGTGCCCACCACAGCGCCTGGCTATTTTTTGGTTGCAGTTGTCATTGTTGTTTGGCAGGCTCAGGCTGGATTCGAACCCGCCAGCTCCAGTGTATGTGGCTGGCGCCTTAGCCACTTAAGCTACAGGCGCCGAGCCAGGCTTCAGGTATTAATGGGGAATTGGCTGCAGGAAACCCTCTCAGATACCAAAATCCACAGATGCCCAAGTGCCTTATGTAAAATGTTGTGGTGTTGCATAGAACCCTCACTCATCCTCCTGTGTACTTTAAATCACCTCCAGATCATGTTAATGCTATCCAAATAGGTGTTATACCATATTTTTCAAATTTGCAGGTTTTTTTCTATTGTTGTATTGTTCTATGCTTTTTTTTTCCCCTGAATGTTTTTGATCCCACTTGGTTGAGTCCATGTAAGTGAAACCTGCAGAAATGGAGAGCTGGCCAGCTGTACATATCTTACATTCCAGAAGAATTTTTCTCAAGGACCAGAAGTCATTCCTTTGAAAGAAATGTCATCACCAGGAAGGAAGAGCCTCTGTCCCTAGTCTCTGTGAGGGCAGATTCCTAACTCTGAGGATTGTCCGCTCACAGACACAGCTGGCCCCGCTGGCATGGACGCTGATGGGCCCCCTGTCATTTTTCACGTCCCTGAGTCTCCTGAGCCCCACTCACCCCCCTTCCCACTCAGAGCCCTTGAAAACAGTCACTTCTGGGCAACTCACAATGGAGCTCAGCTCTGTCTCTGGCTGTGGGCAGTGACTGAATCCAATCTGTTTTCACTGCTTTAACTAATGCCCTGCTTTGTTTATTTTCGACACCTGGAAACATTTCTGAGCATGTTCTTTTCCTTCTCCCTGCCCCACACGTGGTTCATATTTACTGATGTGCCACAGAAATCTGCTCTTTGATTCCTGTTTTTAATATTTCCTTCCCTGGCTATGCCAGGACACCTGCATGGTGTCCCACCTGGTGGGAAGTCAGGCAGATCTGAGCCTTGTCATTTGCCTGCTGTGTGGCTTTACGTAATTTCAGGGCCATCCTCAGTTTTCACATCTGGGGAGCAGGGATTAGAATGCCTTCCTCCTAGGGTTGTCAGTCGGAGTCAGGAAAATGCAGGGCCTGGTAAATGCAGTCCCCAGCGAAGTACTGATCCTTCCGCCTCCGGTCCCTCCCCTGCTCGTCTTAGGCAGAGCGGCAGGAAGGGGCAGGCTCCCAGGAGGACAGCGGGTCTCTGTTGGCTCACACCAGCTGTGCCAAGTACACCAACCCTCAGGGCTCAGGCTGACATCTCTACCGCTTTTTCCGAGTATCTGCTTCTTCTTGGGGAACCACCGTCCAGTCAGGCAGGAGCCAGGCAGTCTCCCTTCACAGAAGCGCACCTGCGGTGCTCCTTGGTGCTGGCACTGGGTGAGCAGGTGCTCATGAGCGGGCTCTCTGTGCCAGGCAGTGGGCTGAGCACCTGGGACACAGAGAACAATGCAGATGAGGTCCAAGCTCTTCAGCTGTGGGTAGTGGGAGTTCTCAGGGGTGACTTCCCCAACTACACCATTTCAAGGCTCCCAGTCAGCCAGCCCTGAGCTAGCACATGGGGTACAGCCCATGGTGGGTTTGGTGTGCTTTAAATACCTACAGGGTGCATCCTTTCCTCCAGTCTCTGAATTTCATTCATTGTTTTCCCAACTGGCCCCTCCTCTCCTTTTTTCCAGGTGTCCTGACCTCCTGGGATGGCCCTCCCTCAGTGAAGGAGGGTGGAGGAGACAGGGCCACATGGGTCTGTCCTGAGCTGTAGGTTCCTGGCCTATGTCTCTGTGGCCCATGCCCTGATGCTGAGTGTGACCCTCCTCTTCTGTTGCAGGCCCCTGATTGGGCAAGACAGCAGATGTGGTGTATGGGGCGAGATAAGGATCACCAACTTAGAATTTCAAAAAGGAGTCTTTTATTAACCACGGGGCTGTCTCAGCAAAGTCTAACGCAGACTAAGTGAGAAAGCATCAAGAGGTCTGACGTTGGCGTTTTTCTAGTCTAAAAGTTGGCAACGACCCAGACATGTGGTCTGAAAGTTGGCAATTAGAAGTAAAAAGAGGGTGGCACCTGTGGCTCAGTAAGTAGAGCACCCGTCCCATATACCGAGGGTGGCGGGTTCAAACCTGGCCCCAGCCAAACTGCAACAAAAAAATAGCCGGGTGTTGTGGGGGGCGCCTGTAGTCCCAGCTACTCGGGAGGCTGAGGCAAGAGAACCACCTAAGCCCAGGAGTTGGAGGTTGCTGTGAGCTGTGTGATGCCATGACACGCTACCGAGGGCGACAAGGTAAAACTCTGTCTCTACAAAAAAATTTACAAAAAGAAGTAAAAAGAAAGTTGACCAAAGAAGCAGAAAGCAAGCATGGGGTCACGATGACCTTTTCACAGAAGTGAACCTTGCAATTTAGCGGCTTAGCCACTAGGTAACATAAAGGACAGTTAGATTAACAATAAGGTAACATAATGCAGCTCTAGCAACTAGTGCATAAGTAAAACAATTTGTCACAGCACTTAGCTCATTAACTTGGCCCGTCTGTTCTTATCTTGTCCTGTTCCAGCCCCATCTGGACCGATCTAAGAGTAATGGTACTTGGCATCATTTCATTTCCCTCTTTTTCCCCTTTCTCCTACCCCGGGGGTGGTGTGAGGCTGTTGTGAGGCTGCCAGCATCCATCTTATGGGGGTGATGATGGCACCCATCTCAGTGGCAGCAGGTGTGGTAAGAGCCGTGGTTGCTGTGTTCAACATGGGGGTAGTGCTGCTCTGAGGCAGGAAGAGGAAGAGCAAACCTGGGAACTGGGGCGACCTGGTGCGGGTTAGTGTTAGTTAGTGTGGCGGGTCTTACTCAGCCAGCAGAATGGGGCTTGGCTTGTTGATTTCACTGTTTGTGATCAGGAGCACTCATGACAGTGGGAGCATAGAAGATTTTATTAGGGAGAAATGTAGCTTAGAGGGACATTACAATTAAAGATACTCTTGGGTTCGGGTACGGACTGAGTGTTCCCTCTCACCCCAAACTCACAAGTGCTGGATTACAGGTTTGAACGACTTCCAGGGCTGCAGAGATTACGCAGTTTCAAAGTGCAGCTGGTGGTTCTGTCTTCAGAGTGGATGAACGCGGAACGGCTCTGTCTTTAGATTGGGCACTTTGGCCAAAGGAGGGACTGCAGGAAAAGCTATGTGTAACATTCTGTGATGCAGGGAGCTTCTGATGAGCTGGAACCAAAGCCCAGTCCCTGTTCCTGGCCCTTGACCCTCCACAGTGCACTCTCTTGATGCCTTCTGGCCCCTCCTGTGTCCAGGAGCCACAGCCATGCAGCAAGAACCAAAAGGTTGAGTAAATTTTGGCAGGAACTAACACCTTCCCGACCAATGTCTCAAATTAACTTTATTTTCTCTCTCTCTAAAAGGAGACGTTCAGCCACCCAAGAAAGGAAAGAGGCAGAAAGGGAGAGAGTAATCAGGCTGGTAGCTGTGAGCATCCTTCCTCCCCCACCCCCACCATGTCCTGGTCGTCTCAGATCCCAACCACCTTCACAGCACTCTGGGGACCCTGGTGGAGATGCACAGGGACAGGGGCCAGTGCTGGAGCTGCCCTGCATCCTGCCAGCTGCCCACAGCTCCTGGGTGGGGAGGGGATGCTGTTCTACAAAAGTAACAGAATGATGTCAAAAGGACAAGTGGGTCCTACCCCACATGACCCAGGATTCCTGTTTCTCCAGCACTCATCGCTTTTCTTTAATCTTTTTTGAGTTGCGAAACAGTCTGTGGAATACTCGTAGACCCTCTTTGGCAACCGAAAGTTTTGCTTAGATCAAGGGTTGTGCAGAGGTTGTGCAATCATTTTCTAAGATTCTTATGAAGAAATGGAGGGTGGTGCCTGTGGCTCAAAGGGGTAAGGTGCCGGCCTCATATGCCAGAGGTGGCAAGTTCAAACCCAGCCCCGGCCAAAAACTGCAAAAAAAGAAAAAATAAATAAAGTCTATTAAAAAAGAAATGGAGGATGGTTTTATTACTCATAGATTATTTTGTGTACGTTAGTGGGATCTACTTCATGGCAGTCTGTCCAGAGGGGCCTGGAATGTTCAGTGTATCTCTAAGTTTCCCGGTGACTTACCTTCACACTGGTGGCTACTTTTCTTTTTAGTATCAAAGTTTTTTCACAATTGAAGAAAAGACTAGTCATGTTTTCCTATATTTTAGATAATAATTTTATGAATTAAGTAAACCATTATCTATTGATGGTTACAGAAGGGCAGTGTCCCAATGGTACCACACAGGAAATTCTGTTAAGAAGATGCTTGGGCAGGCACGGTGGCTCACGGCTGTAATCCTAGCACTCTGGGAGGCTGAGCTGGGATTGCCAGAGCTCATGGTTGGAGACCAGGCTGAGCCAGACTGAGACCTTGTCTCTAAAAAATAGCCAGGTATGGACAGTGCTTGTGGCTTGGTGAGTAGGGAGCCGGCCCCGTATGCCAAGGGTGGCAGGTTCAAACCCAGCTCCGGCCAAACTGCAACAATAAAATAGCCAGGTGTTGTGTCAGGAGCCTGTAGTCCCAGCTACTCGGGAGACTGAGGCAAGAGAATCGCCTAAGTCCAGGAGCTAGAGGTTGCTGTGAGCTGTGACATCATGATACTCTATCAAGGGTGATAAAGTGAGACTCTGTCTCTAAAAAATAAATAAATAAATAAATAAAAATAGCCAATAGTAAGCGCCTGTAGTCCCAGTTACTTGGGAGGCTGAGGCAAGAGAATCACTCAAGCCCAAGAGTTTGAGGTTGCTGTGAGCCGTGATGCCACAGCACTCTACTAAGGGCAACATGGTGAGACTCTGTCTCAAAAAAAAAAAAAAAAGGCTCGGCGCCTGTGGCTCAGCGGGCTAAGGCGCCAGCCATGTAAACCTGAGCTGGCGGGTTCGAATCCAGCCTGAGCCCGCCAACCAACAATGACAGCTGCAACCCAAACAAAAAAAAAATAGCCGGGCGTTGTGGTGGGTGCCTGTAGTCCCAGCTACTTGGGAGGCAGACGCAGGAGACTCCCTTGAGCCCAGGAATTGGAGGTTGCTGTGAGCTGTAATGCCACAACACTCTACCCAGGGCGACAGCTTGAGGCTCTGTCTCATTAAAAAAAAAAAAAAAAAAAAAAAGGAAGAAAGAAAGAAAAAGAAAAGAAATAGAAGATGCTCAGTAGCAAGCAAACACATGGAGCAGTGTCCAAATGGTGACTGGGAGAATTGCCATGAAGTTCAGGTGCACGCACCCTTGAGACTCCCAGCAAGGATTTGCCCTGGTCGTGGAAGCCAAGCTCATCTCGTAAGGGCCCAGATGGCCGCACTGTCCATCGAGCTGGAACAGTTGATGCTGGACAGGAAGTGTGTCCTGGAGAGGTGAGGCTGAGAAGCGAGAAAACCTTCTCCTCTTGCTGTACTGGGTCTGGACTCTGGGTAGAGCCCTTGGGCCTTCTAATCCGCAGGGAGCCCCAGGGCAAGGCAGCCATGGACACCTCTGCCACCCCCAAATGGCTCTCGGCATTCCAGCCCTGAGAATCACAGCAATTACAACTTCTAATTGTTGATTGTACCCACGATAAGTTATACCTGCTGATTGTGGCAGTTATAAGTCGTTTTCTTTGTTCTTCAACCTTGTGATAGCGCTGAGCTTCTGGGGGAGTGCTGGGAAGTTGAGAGACCACCCAGCTTTCTCAGGTGTGGGAAAATACAGCCCAGGGAGGGGTGATGTTCCCAGGCCTGAAGCCATAGTGGTAGTGGGGGCCCCAGACAATGGTCAAATGGGGTAGCCGTTTAGTAGGGTCACTGGTGGCAGCAGCCAGAGTGAGGAAGCACAAAATCATAGGGGCCAGGGCACTTCCGGGGTCACCCCAGGGCCCCAGAGGAAAAGAGAGATATTCCGGGGCGGCTGTTTCTCAGCATTCAGCTTAGGGGTACTTGAGCAATGTGAATTTGGGCACCAAATATTACAAGAATATTACTCCATCTGGTCATCACAGGCCCTGAGAACTACACCTTCGAGTAAAGGGAAAAAACTTTCTAGGCCAAAGAAGGGGGGTAACAGGAAAGATGCTGGGAGTTGTGTGTCTGGGGGGACATGAGGCCACATGATATGAGCACACCAGAAAGTAATTGGGGTTCTCTTTTGCACCTCCCTGAGAGTGAGACTAATGGTGTACAATTGTGCCAACATGACACGTGTGTGAGATGATGCGGTTAATTCACCAAGCACCTGACACGTCCCAGACGTGGTGCTGGTGTCCTGCATGCACCGTCCTAAGTGAGGCTCCTGACGTCACCTGATGTGGGTCATTGCCCCATCTTGGGGACAAGGGAACTGAGTCTCTGAGAGTCGAGAGCTTTCTCCAAGGTCACACAGTGAGAAGTCCATGTTCAACCAACATTACTTTCCTGCTTTCAGGCTTAAAAGTTGACAAAAACCAGTTTATTGATTCTTGAGTCTTGTGACAATGAGACCTTCCATTAGCCACGAGAGTGGGACAGCGAGACGGTGAGAGAGGGAGAAGCTAGAGAGAGTCTGACACAGACAGCACTGGGGCCCCCTCCCCCAGCCCCACAACACAGATCTGCCGCTGCTTCAGGCTGTCATGGGTTTTGGCGTTTCCGATTCACGATTGCTACTCCAAATGCAGCCAGGAGTCCAAGCCCAAAGGTCAGAGCTGTCCGGTCATGGCTTTTTCCACCTGCAAAGGGCAGCTCTAGCTGAGACTTCCAGACATACCCCGGCCACCCATGGTGCAGGCGAGCATGCCCCCCACCACCTTCTGCCTTCCCCGGTGGCCTGTCTTTGCTCCTCTCCCTGTCTAGCAGGCTATCTCCCAGGGACTGCATTTGCTGGGATGTGACCATTTCTTATTGGTGGGCTTGTCCTACCAAGAGCTGCTGATGGAATCTTTGGAGAGAGCATCCTGGGGGGCTGGAGGGAGGAGTAGGGGGGAAGGCTTGTGCCTGGATTCCCAGGCCAGACTGGGGACTGCTTGGTGTCTGGGTTCTCCCTGAACCACATGCTTGAGCAGAGTTGGGGGGCTATGGCAGAAGCCGAGGGGGACTTAGGGAGGCCTTATGGCTCTCTGTGTCCTGCCTATAATAGTGCAGGTTGGAAACTTCAGCCTGAGTCCTAGCTCTGCCCTGGATATCTGGTGGGGACCCTTACATATCACAGACACGCTAGACTCCTGATTCCCCCTACCCTGCCCCCTGCAAATCTTCCCCCACCATCCGCAATCTATGTAAGCATGCAGGCCAGGGCCCAGAGGTGCTGCGGCAGAGCATAACAGGCAGAGACTCTACAAAGGACCAGTGTTTTGTTTGTTTGTTTTTTGAGACAGGGTCTCACTCTGTTGCCCAGGCTAGAGTGCAATGGTGTCACTCATAGCTCACTACAAACTTAACCCTTGGGCTCAAGCGATCCTCCTGCCTCATCTCCCAAGTAGCTGGCACTACAGGCGCCCACCACAACGCCCAGCTAATTTTTCTATTTTTAGTAGACACAGGGTCTTGCTCTTGCTCAGGCTGGTCTTGACTTCTGTGCTCAAGGGATCCTCGTGCCTCAGCCTCCCAGAGTGCTGGGATTACAGGCATGAGCCCTTGCACTGGGCCCACAGTGGGGATTTGATCTGGTTCTGCCACTGATTTGCTGTGTTTGGAGGCAACAGACCTGGAAGGCTATAAAGGGACATGGGGTGGAAGCGGTGCCCAGATCTCATGGGCAAAGACCCTGAGCTCTCATGGAGGCCAACAGGCCCTGAGCTTCCCTTGCCTGAGTGCTTTTCAGGGGTGCAGGGGACCAGTCGTGGTCTTGGGCCAGCCCAGACCGTCCTGATGACCCCAGGGCTGCAGGAGCTAGAGACCCAAGGTGTGTCTCAAGAAGGATCCTGGCAGAGCTGGCCAGGCCCTCAGAGGTCCTTAATCTGTCCCCTCCCCTCTGTGCATGGGAAACCAGACTCCCAGCCAGTGGACGGATCTAGGACAGCCTGCCTAGCCCAGGTAGCCCCGCCCCAAGCAGACCTCCCCGAGGAGAGGGACCTTCTCCAGATGGCCTCACCTGTCTGCAGCAGGGCTTGCCATATCTCAGGTTGGTGATAAAGTGCTCGCAGTTCCTTCTCACGATGCTGTATACCATCTCCTTGTTGACCTCCTCTCTTGCAGCTTTGATGATCTCATTCACCGGACGAGGTTTGTACTTGCCATCCAAGTGGTTGTTGACCCGGTAGCGACAGCCCCCCACCACAGCCTCCAGGGGTTCCAGCTTCACCACTGCCTTGTCGCTCAGGACTGGAGAACACGCTGGAGGAGCCAGCGCCGGGGTACTCAGCTGCAAGCAGAGACGATCTCACTGGGGGCCACAGAGGGGAAAGGACTCCACCGTGGGCTGAGGCCTGGATCCTTTCCCGCGTGTTTGCGGGATCCACAGCCTTTGCTCTTGCTATTGCATAACGTGTGAATGTGTGTTCCAATCTGTGAGTGTCATGACTGTCCATGGCTGCCGCTGTCCTATTGTAGGCACAGACAGCGTGTGTTTGACCAGTCCCCTCCAGCAGTCTTCAGGCATTTGAGAAATTGTCACCCTTACTGTTAGGGCAGGGTTGGAGGAGCTGCAAAAGCAAAGCATGAGTCACTCCATTCTGAGCATAAGGCTCTTGGCCGTTCAGTGACCTCTGCTAGAACCCTCCCCCTCTCAGACCCAGCCCAAAGGAATGAGGCAATAGTGGACACAATGGCTTCACGGGGACAAAACCGAAGGAAACAATAGTCTCAGCAGGAAGCCGGCTGGAACCTACCTGGAAACGTCACTAGCACACCCTCCCCCTCCTACCCTACCTAAAGCCTTTAAAAGATAAGCACTCTTGCTCTTGGGGCTGAGCCTGTTGGGTCTCAGCTGCCTTCCCCTAGCCGCTGATAAAGCATTGCTCTACTTCTGGCTTTGTGACTTGATCGAGCCCACTGCTACCTTACAATTATAAACAAAGATGGTGAAGCACATTTGTTGGCAGTTCATCTTTGCACACTTGTGTGTTTCAGAAAGGGACCTAGGGTGGTACCTGTGGCTGCAGGAGTAGGGCGCTGGCCCCATATGCTGGAGGTGGTGGGTTCAAACCTGGCTCCAGGTCGGGGGGGGGTGGGAGGGGGGAAGGAAAGGGACCTGATTAGTTTTAGTGCCCCTTGTGTTTCAGATGCTTTCATACGTCCCCTAATTTAATCTCCTTTTTTAACTTTAAAGGGAAACATTGTGATCTCTATTTAACAGGCTATATTGGGCCAGAGGGTCATTGCCAGACTTTTCTGTGCTGTGACAAGACCTAGAACTTGGATGTGAAACTGGTTCTCTCAAGCCCAGAAGGGCAGGCTCCTTTCACCCCCAGAACAAAACCATAGGGACTGCTTTGTAGAGGGTTCCTCCATTCTATGACATGGCACCGTTTTAGGGACATAGATAAGGGCCACAGAAGAGCTAACAACTATTGGGCCAAATTTCATTCTCTAATGAGCATGGGAGTTATTTGTTTTATTTTTTTGCAGTTTTGGCCGGGGCCAGGTTTGAACCTGCCACCCCCGGCATATGGGGCCAGTGCCCTACTCCTTGAGCCACAGGCACCGCCCTGAGTTATTTTTATTAAGAGACACAGCAGTGAAAAGCAAAACAAAACAAAACAAAAAGAGACACAGCAGTGGATGGGCACAAGTATTACGCATGTTTTCACCCCTTCTCCTCCCCCATTTTTTTTTTTTTTGAGACAGAGTCTCATTATGTCGCCCTCAGTAGAGTGCTGTGGCATCACAGCTCACAGCAACCTCAAACTCTTGGGCTTAAGCTATGTCTAGCCTGACAATTTTTTTTAACGTGTAAACCTGTGAGAACTGTTTCTGTTAAGGAGCCTAAAGTACATAATAGAGACCTTGTTCTGTGAAATCATATGACACAATGGGCTCAATGTGGGAAAAGCTTGCATCTGAGAAGCTTGCGTTAAGACCAGCAGGCTTCAGAAACGTGGGGTCTCAGGGCCTGTCAGGGTCTGCACTCACGGCTGTGAGCGAGAGGCGGCAGTGGGCGGTAGCGGCCCCTTCCCTGCTCTGCCAGGGCCTCCGGGATGCAGGGCACCCCACAGGCGAACACCTGTGGGGTCTCCTCAGCAGGCGTACTCCACGGAGACTGTGTCTCCCAGCTTGAGTTCCCCCAGCTCAACTCTCTCTCCATGGTTCTCAGTGTCTTACCAACAAATATTTTGAACACTACATTTCCAACAGTCCTTACTTGGAGGAGCCAGGTGGATCACGTTACCATCGCCCACATAGATGGCCCAGTGCTCATAGCCGATGCAAAAAATCTCAATCAGGTCTCCGGCCTTGGGCTCTTGCTGTGACTGCAACAGGAGAACCAGAATGAGGCCGCCAGCCTTCTAGGTATCAGCAGAGGCCACAGCTAGGGAGCTGCAGCCTGGCCTGGGACCCGTTCTGATGTTCATCACCGTGAGAACCTGGGCAGTGGGAGCCCCTGTCCCCTGTGGGACCCCCAGCCCTGCTCTCAGAGGCTCCCCTCAGTGGGGCACAGGGGACTGGGAGTCTGGGCAGTGACTTCCTGGATGGGAGGGAAGAGGCTTGTTTGCACAAGTGTGTGGGCAGGCTGAGGGGGCAGGTGTGCATGCACAGGTCTGGGTGTGCACAGGTGGGGTCTAGAGCAGCCCTGGCTCCCAGAGCAGGCTCTGCCAGGCACTCACCTCCCAGCACTCCCAGGGGTGGGCAGCACTGTCCCACTGCACAGGTGGGGAAGCTGGGGGGTAGAGAGGTGGAAGGACCTGCCCGAGAACACTCGCTGGGGGCCATGGAGGACTCCAATGCCCATCCCTTCCCTTCTTCCCTCCTTGCCCTCCCAGGCACCAACATCAGGACTGGAGGATTTCCCGGTTTTCCCTCTTCTTTGTGTGTGTCCCCTGTGGATAACAAACCTCGCTCACCCTCAGCCCGGCTGTCCCCTCATAGACCAGGGCTCAGCCCACCTTTGCCCTCTTCACCAAAACAAATCATCGCAGACTCTGCAAGTGTCTCCTGATTGTTCATCTGCTACTGACTCGGGTGGGCAGCCCTGTCCCTGCCTCCATGACCTACACAACCCCCGACCCTCCCTGGCTCCGGTCCCTGCCACTCCATGTCCAGCCCAGACCCACAGAGGTCTTCTTATGGGCACATCTGGCCAAGACCTCGTTCTGGACTCAGAGAATTAGACATTAGTGTGTGGGCAGCTACAGGCCCTTCCTGACTGGCATTTTTTATTCCTCTTACCCTCCCTAGGCTCTGCCCCCAAGGCCAACTGAGCAAGTCCCCTCCAAGCACCTTCAGTGCTGGTCTGGGCTCTGTAGGCCTCACATCCCCATCCCTCTGCCCTCCGCATGGCCCCCACCCTCTCCTCCTCTCCCCCCACCTGGCATCTCCAGGACACAGGAAGGGCATGTCTGGGAATGGGGCAGGGGGAACAATGGGGAGGGTGGGGTCTCGGCACAGCCAGACATCTGCTGGGTTCCTCCTCTGTCTTAGCCCCATGCAGGATGTCAGCCAGGGCCCCACAGGGCCTGCAGATCTCAGTCTGGGGATTCCCAGTGGCTAAGGTCAAGGCCCTGTCACAGGCAGTTGGTCACCAATGACAATGTTCCCAGGCTAAAAGAGCTCTGATTTGTTGGGGCAGGAATGAAGCTTTTCCCAGAGTCAGGTGGAGCTGGCAGAGTGAGCCTCCTCCCTGGACTTTGCAGGGTCCTTCCTGGAACTGCTTCATTTCCCCTAAAAGCCCAAGTCAGCCGCACACCCCTGGGTTCTTGCCAGCTCTGTCCAGAGCCGCTGCCTGTCTGCACAGCTGGGCTCTGCAGTGGGGCGTTTCAGATTTCAGAGCCCTGAACTTAGATGCACCTCATAAGGCAGGACAAATGCCGTGGAGGCAAGAGGACAAAGAAGGGTTTGAGGCTGAGGAGGCCAGAGCCCAGTCAGCAGCAGAAGCAGACATCATCGTGGGGATCGTCCCCTCCAGACAAACAGACCCCCCTGTGCCCACACCCGGGCTTGTGCCCCAGCTGCCTCCAGCGAGCAGGTCTCCAGTTTGGGCAGACACAGCCGCGGGGACCCCCCAATCTCCTCCCACACGGTGGTCCTGGGCTCCCCCCTCTGTGCCAGACACAGAGGAGCCGGACTCTGCAGAGACCTGGCCAGCAGGACAAATGATTTTATTATCTATTTATTTTTTATTGTTTTATCTTTTTTAGAGAGAGTCTCACTATGTCATCCTCAGTAGAGTGCAGTGCTGTCATGACTCACAGCAACTTCTAACTCATGGGCTTAAGTGATACTCTTGCCTCCGCCTCCCAGGTAGCTGAGACTACAGGCGCCCGCCACAATGCCCGGCTATTTTTGTTGTTGTTGCAGTTGTCATTGTTGTTCAGCAGGCCCGGGCTGGGTTTGAACACGCCAGCCTGGGTGTATGTGGCTAGTGCTGTAACTATTGTGCTACAAGTGGGCGCTGAGCCAGGACAAAGGATTTTTAAAGTCAAAGAGTTTTCCAGGCAGGCTCTAAAAATGAACCTGGGCTCAGTATTCCCAAGAGCCCCAGGAATGAACCAGGAGCCCAGACTGAGCCTACCGTCTGTAGTGCCAGGAGAGGGAAGTTCGGGGGGACTTGCCTCAGCCATCTGGATGCCAGGCGGGTCTGTCTGTGTCTGCTGCTTAAAGAGCAAGCAGCTTTTATAAACGCACCAGAGTTTAGCTTTCACTTTCACCTTCCTTCTGACACTACAGAACTCAACGTCTAAATCTCCTTAACTGGGGTGACTACTTAAGCACTAAAGATTTTCAGTAATTACAAAGGCTAATGATTTTCTACATGAGAATCTTGATGCTTTATTTTCATGTCACTTAAACATGTTGCTGCCTTGATACGTTGCACTGTGGTGACGTCAGGGCCCTCAGTGCCTCTGTCACTACAGCAGTGCACACTGTGCCCACCAGGCAACTGTCCATCATCCCCACCCCCTCTGAGTCTGTGCCTGCATTGTCGTGTCTTTACCTCTGGTAATTGCTGTCCTGTGAATCTGGGTCCTCTGATGCTGGGTGCATTTATAGTTAGGATGGTTATATCCTCTTGTTGAACTGATCCTTCATCATTACACAATGACCTCCTTTGTGGTTGTGTGTGTGTCTGTGTGTTAAACTGTTTTATGTGATGAAGGTATAGTTACTCCTGCTCACTTTTGGTCTCCGTGCAATCTCTTTTTCCACCCCTTTACTTTCAGACTATATGTTTATAGGTAAGGTGAGTTTCTCCCAAGCTTCCGTAGTTGGAAGATTTTTATTTTTATTTATATTTTTATTATTTTGAGTCAGAGCCTCAAGCTGTCGCCCTGGATAGAGTGCTGTGCCATCACAGCTCACAGCAACCTCCACTTCCTGGCTTAAGCGATTCTCTTGCCTCAGCCTCCCAAGTAGCTGGGACTACAGGCGACCACCGCAATGCCTGGCTATTTTTTGGCTGTAGTTGTCATTGTTGTTTGGCAGGCCCAGGCTGGATTCGAACCCACCAGCTCTGTGTATGTGTCTTGTGGCCTTAGCTGCTTGAGCTACAAGTGCTGAGCCAAGATTTTTTTTTAATCCACTGTACTGATCTATACTTTTAAATGGAGCATTTAACCCACTTACGTTCAGGGTGAATGTTGATATGTGAGTCTTTATTCCTGTCACATGGTTAATTGGTTTCTACTTGCTTTATCAATTCTTTGCTTCTGCTTTCTGTCTTTTGTCTTTGAGGCTTGATGAGATTCTGTCACATTGCTGCTTGATTCCTTTCCCTCCTGGTTTGTGTGATGGTTTTATAAGTCCATGAGTTTTTCATGTGTTCTCTTGATGGTGACAGTAGACTGTTCATTTCCATGATCTGTTTGATCATTTCCTACAGGGCCCCTCCATGTGCACCTGTGTCCAAATTGCCTCTTCTTACAACGATACCAGCAAGATTCACTAAGGACTCGCTCTAATCACCTTTATTAACATAAATACTTCTTTAAAGACCCTGTCTCCAAATACAGTCACGCTCTGATGTTCTGGGGATTAGAACTTCAACATATGAGTTTCGGGAGGACAGAATTCACCCCATACCTTTAAGCCACCAGGGCCCATGACTAGGTGGGACTGGGAAGGGACAAGGCAGCAATGAGCAGGTTTCTGCTCTGGGCACAGAAAGGAAGGAACCTGGACGCCAAGGCTGCAGCTGGAACTGAAAGGGGTTGCACTTGACCGGCAGAAATTTCACAGACCACCAAGGCTTGTACGAAAGGTCTTTATTGGCTGGGGATGCTGCAGAGTAACATTAAGGAGGAGGGGAGAGAGAGAGAGAGAAAGAGAGAGAGGGAAAGAGGGAAAGAGAGGTGGGGAGAGCAGAGAGAGGAGAGAGAGAGAGGTTAAAAGGAAAGCACATCCTTATACAGGGTCGCTTAGGGGAGGTGACAGGTTGGTAGAATAGCCAATAGGGAGTTACTGCTCTGGCGAGAAGAGCCACTGGGGGCCGGCCATAAGTTTGAAATTTTCAGTGCGTAATTGGGACAGGGAGACGAAGTTTTGCAATTACCTAATATTCCTCCCTTCTTGATATGTTAAAAATAGAGGGTTGGCCTTGGGATAGGGGAAGTTGAGTTCTCTCTTCTGTAGCTTCTTCCTGCTGAGAGGGGTGTGTAGTTTTAATTGGCCAACTAGAGGGTGATTATTTATGATTTTTTTTTTTGTTGGGAGGATGTAAGTTTTTGCTTTTAGACTGTCCTTTTAGCGGTGGCTGTTTAGAAGTGGTGTTTAGGAAAGTCTTATGGCCTAGAGCAGAGTGTAGTTCATTTATGAAGAACAGTTTCTTTCTGCTGTAGGTTGGACCACCAGCTGAGAGACAACTGTTGAGACAACTTTACCTGTTGAGATAACTTTGAGAGTTGAGTTTGAATAAAACGAGTTATTTAGCTCAAGGATGACAATTATAGATGTAAGGAAGGGTAGAAGTGTAATCCAGAGTGGGTTTTAAGTGAACTAAGAGGAGAAACTTGATGACTCTGATTTAGGTTGGAGGGGTTTTTTGGTAGGGAATGTAGGCATAGAAGTGTTAGGAGTAGAAGAGTGATTTAGTTTAAGTGAAGTTTGAGCAAAAGTTTGGTTAAGGTAGACTTCAGGGATTTGTTAGATTTTTAAACGTTTTTTGAAGATTGAGGATGGAAAGAAGTATGGAAATATTATGGGATACCTAAGGCTTTGGTTAAGATTTGAGAAATGGTGGAGGTGAATTTAGGTTCATTGTCGGACTGTAAAGAATAGGGGATTCTAGGGCGGCTCCTGTGGCTCAGCGAGTGGGGCGCCGGCCCCATATACCGAAGGTGACGGGTTCAAGCCCGGCCTCGGCCGAACTGCAAAACAAAAAAATAGCCGGGCGCTGTGGCGGGTGCCTGTGGTCCCAGCTACTAGGGAGGCTGAGGCAGGAGAATCGCTTAAGCCCAAGAGCTGGAGGTTGCTGTGAGCAGTGTGACGCCACGGCACTCTACACAGGGCAATAAAGTGAGACTCTGTCTCTACAAAAAAAAAAAAAAAAAGAATAGGGGATTCTAAAGTGCAGAATAATGTCTTTGAATATGATAGAGGCAATAGTGGTAGCCCTCTTGTTTGTAGTAGGAAAGGCTTTAATTCAACTTGAGAAGGTGTTTACTAATATTAAGA
>CAUYON010054885.1:0-11094 GCA_963573935.1 Arctocebus calabarensis
AGTAGGATTAGCCCACATAACAAAATCCCAAAACCAGAGATATTGGCATGGATGTGGAGAAAAGGGAACACTTCTACATTGCTGGTGGGAATGCAAACTAGTACATTCCTTTTGGAAAGATATTTAGGGAATACTTAGAGATCTAAAAATAGATCTGCCATTCAATCCTATAATTCCTTTATTAGAGATATATATATACCCAGAAGACCAAAAATCACATCATAATAAAGATATTTGTACCAGAATGTTTATTGTGGCCCAATTCATAATTGCTAAGTTGTGGAAGAAGCCCAAATGCCCATCAACCCACGAATGGATTAAGAAACTGTGGTACATGTATACCATGGAATACTAGGCAGCCTTAAAGAAAGATGGAGACTTTACCTCTTCTGTGTTTACATGGATGGAGCTGGAACATATTCTTCTTAGCAAAGTATCTCAAGAATGGAAGAAAAAGTATCCAATGTACTCAGCCCTAATATTAAGCTAATTTATAGCTTTCATATGAAGGCTAAAACCCAATTATAGCACAGGAATACAGGGAAAGGGGAAAAGGAGGGGAGAGGAGGGGGGAGGATGGTTGGGGGGAGGGCAATTAGTGGGAACACACCTACAGTGCATCTTAGCAGGGTACTGGTGAAACTTATTAAAGGTAGAGTATCAATGTCTTTATATAGTGATCAAGAAAATGCCATGAAAGCTCTCTGTAACAGTACGATCAAAATATTTCTGAATGTATATGAAGCACATCGTGCCCTATGATTGCACCAATGTACACAATTATGATTCAATAAAATTATAAAAAATAATAAATAATAAATAATAAATTAATAATGAAATGAATAATACTGAAAATATCACATTTCCTGACTTTAAATTATCCTATAAGGTTATAATCAAAACAGCATGGTACTGCTATAAAAGCAGACATATAGGTCAATGGAACTGAATAGAGCATCCAAAAATAAAACCATATAGTCGCAACCAACTGTTTTTTGACAAATGAGACAAAAACTTACACTGGGGAAAGAACACCACATTCAGTAAATAATGTTAAGAAAATTGGAGATCCATCCCTATCTCTCACCATTTACAAAAATAAACTCAAGATGGGTTAAAGGCTTAAATGCAAGACCTAAAACAATAAAAATTCTAGAAGAAAATGCAGGAAAAAAGTCTCTTCTGGACATTGCCCCAAGCAAAGAACTTATGACTGAAACCACAAAGGCATATACAGTAACAAGAAAAAGAAATTTTTTTTTTTGAGACAGAGTCTCACTATGTCACCCTCGCTAGAGTGCCACAACTCACAGCAACCTCAAATTCTTGGGCTTAAGCAATTCTCTTGCCTCAACCTCCCAAGTAGCAGGAATACAGGTGCCCGCCACAATGCCCAGCTATTTTTTTGTTGTTGTTGCAGTTGTCATTATTGTTCAGTTGGCCCAGGCCAGTTGCAAACTGGCCAGCCTCGGTGCATGTGGCTGGTGCCCTAACCTCTGTGCTATAGGCACTGAGCCAAGAAAAAGAAATTTTAAATGGTACTTAAACTAAAAGGTTTCTGCACAGCAAAGGAATTAATGAACTGAGTAAATAGATGAGTTAAAGAATGGAAAAAAAATTTATAAATTATATATCTCACAAAGGACTAAAATCTGTAGTCTACAAATAAATGAACAAGAAAAAAAGACACATTATAAAGAAGGCAGAAAACATGAACACATTTTTATCAGAAGAAAGTTGACAAATGGCCAATAAACATATGAAAACATGCTCAGCACCATTAATCATCAGGGTTATGCAAATTAAACAACAATGAAATAACACATTACCTCTGTCAGAATGGCCTATATTCAAGAGTTAAAATACAATAGATGTTGGCACAGATGCAGTGAAAAGGGATCACTCAAAAAAAAAAAATAAATAAAAATAAAAAAAAAAGAAAAGGGATCACTCATTCTGTTGGTAGGAATGTATGTCAGTATAGCCTTAATGGAAAACATTATGAAGATTCCTCAAAGAACTAAAAGTAAATCTACCATTTTATTCTGCAATACTCCTTCTGGGTATCTACCCAAAGGAATATAAGTCGTTATTTCAAAAGGACACCTAAACCCAAATGTTTATGATATCATAATTATCGATGTGGAATAGACATAAATTATGATCAAATAGTGAGTAGACAGCGGTATGGTAAATCTGTGCTGAGGAGGAGTGGGAAATGGGCAACAAAGAAGATTTTATTAACTATAGTCAAATTATTTTTTTCTTCTTCCTTTTCTTTCTTTTGTGTACTGTGCCTCAGGGTAAACTCAACCATACAACCTAGAGTTAAGAGCAGAAAAAAGTAAGCAATAGAAAAAACAAGGAAACCACACATGAGAAGAAATCAGCAAAAGAACCCTGTCAAAAGTAAAAATCAGAACAGATCAACCCCTCCAAGGGATCCCAATGGAGCTACTGAAGAATATTCCAACCTAAATTTGTTGAATTGACAGAAAGGGTATTCAGAATAAGGATGACAAATAAGATGAATAGAACTGAAGAGAAAGTTTAAAGTCGCCAAAAACAAGTCAAAAAATATCTCACAAAATTAATGAAAAAGTCACCAAGGATCTGAGCACAATTAGGAAGGATATAATGGAGCTTAAAGTATTGAAAGGGACATTCAGGGAGTTTTAAAACACAGCATACTATTTCAGTAACAGATTAAACCATAGGGAAGAAAGGATTTCAGAGCTTGAAGATAAGTCTTAAGCTAATCCAATCATTCAAAGAGGTAGAAAAGAAGAGAGTAAAATCAGAGAAATTTCTTAGAGAGATAGGGGACTGCACAAAGAGTGTAAACATTCAAATTACAGATTTACTTGAAGGAGAAGAATAGTGTCTCCAAATCATAGAAACTCTAGTTGAAAATATTATAATCAAAAATTTCTCAATCATTCCCAGACACTGAGACATACAGTTAAGATGGCTAGTGAACTTCAGTAAGACTCAGTTCAACAGAGCATATCCTAGACATATTGTAATCAACCTGACCAAAGTCAAAATTAAAGAGTAAAACCTACAAGCTAGCAGGCATAAATAGATCTGACCTACAATGGTAAACCCATCAGATTAACAGCTGATTTATCAGTGGAAAATTGACAAGCCAGAGTATAGTGTGCTTCTATCTTCAATCTCCTCAAACAGAAAAATGATAGCCTGGGATTCTGTATCCTACAAAAACTAAGTTTCATATTTGATGGAGAAATCAAATCTGTTCCTTACATGCCAACTTGCAAGATATTTGTCACTACTAGAGGTGCTCTGCAGGAAGTACTCAGACCTGTACTATACCTAAACCAATACAATGACCTGCCAGCAAAGTAATCTACCTAGCAAGTAAATGACAAAGCTACCACAATGATCCAAGAAAAGACAAAGCAACAAAATCCCTCACAACAGGACACTGAAATCCACCCTACCTATCAATTCTCTCAATAAATGTAAATCGCTTGAACTCCCCACTGAAGAGACGGAGGCTGGCAGGTTGGATAAAAAATTGAAGCCAAGTATCTGTTGTCTTCAGGAAATATATCTAATCCTCAAGAACAAATTAAGACTAAGGGGGAAAGGCTGGAAAACAATCTTTCATGCTTATGATAACCAAAAGAAAGCAGGAATTGAAATCATTTTCATGGATACAATTATCTTCAAAGCAACAAAAATAAAGAAAGAGAAAGATGGGCACTATATTCTTGTTGGGGTAACAATTCATCAAGAAGACATATTTATCCCAAATATTTATGTATCCAATTTAGAATTCCTAGATTTATAAAACAAATTTTACTCATCTTATAAAAATGATAAACAACACCATAATAGTCAGGGATTCAAGACCCCAGTAACAGAAATGGGCAGAATCACATGAAGAAACTGTGAATGTAAATATGACATTAGAACAAATGGGCTTAATGGACATCTACAGAAAATTTCACCCCAATACCACTAAATATATGTTCTTAGCAGTTCATGAATCATTTTGTAAGATTAATCATATCTTAGGCCACAAGAAAACCCACAACAAATTTTAAAAAGTAGAAATTAGACCATGTATCTTTACAGCCACATGGAATAAAAGTAGAATTCAATTTTAGCAGAAACACTCATCCCCACACCAAGTCACAGAAACTAAATTTTTGATTATTGACTGATAGCTAGGCCAAGGAGGAGATAAAGAGAAAATAATTACATTCCTCGAATGACAGGCCAGAAGCTATCAAAATCTGTGGAACACTGTCAAAGCAGTCCTCAGAAGGAAATTGATTGCATTAAATGTGCATATCCAAACCCAGGTAAATGATTGGTGCATATGCAAAATCAGGTCCACAAATCAACAGTTTAATGAATCATCTCAAGGAACTTGGAAAAGACCAACCAATCCCAAACATGGTAGAAGAAATTAATACAAAACATTCATTCAGTAGATTAACAAAGCAAAAGGCTGGTTCCTCGAAAAGATAAACAAAATTGATTAACTGTTGGCCAGATTAACCAGAAACAGAAAAGTAAGATCTCTAATAATCTTAAATAACAACAGATATCACAGGTATGCAACATATTGGCTTGGCACCTGTGGCATAAGTGGCTAAGGCACCAGCTACATACATCTGATATGACAGGTTCGAATCCAGCCCGGCCCACCAAACAACGATGGCTACAACCAAAAAAATAGCTGGGCATTGTGGCAGGCACCTGTAATCCCAGCTACTTGGAAGGCAGAGACAGGAGAATAGCTTGAGCCTAGGTGTTGGAGGTTGCTGTGAGCTGTGATGCCACATCACTTTACCCAGGGTGACAGCTTGATGCTCTATCTCAGAAAGAAAGAAAGAAAGAAAGAAAGAAAGAAAGAAAGAAAGAAAGAAAGGAAGGAAGGAAGGAAGGAAGGAAGGAAGGAAGGAAGGAAGGAAGGAAGGAAGGAAGGAAGGACAAGAAAGAAAGAAAGAAAGAAAGAAAGAAAGAAAGAAAGAAAGACAAAATATCATCACTGAATACTACAAAAGTCTTTTTGACTAGAAATATGAAAATATGGAGGAAATGGACAAATTCTTGGAATCACACTACCACCATTGACCCAACCAGAAAGAAATAGGGCTATTGAACAGATCAATATCAAGCACTGAAATTGAAACAATAATCAAAAAAGCTTCCAACACAAAAAAGCCCCAAATCAATTGGTTTCACACCATAATTCTATCAAACCTTCAAAGAACAGCATGCACCTATATTGCAGATTTTATTCCAATACATTGAGAAGGAACTCTCCCCAACTCTAAGAAGCAAATATCACCATGATACCCAAATCAGAAAAAGAACACAACAAAAAAAGAAAACTGCAGACCACTATCATTAATTAATATTGCATCAAAAATACAAAAAAAAAAAAAAAAATTCACCACCATGTGGGTTTTATTCCATGCAGGCAAGGCTGGTTCCACATACTTAAATCTGTAAATGTAATTCATCCCTTAAATAGAAGTAAAAACAAAAATTGTAGATCCTCTCAATAGATGCAGAAAAAGCATTTGAAAAATTTAACATCCTTTTTTGATAAGAAAATTTAAGAAAATTGGCACAAATGAGACATTATTATTTTAATCATTGAATAGTCTTCCTTTATTGGAAAGAAATTATACAATGTTGATCCAGTACTTTATTATTGACATTTGTCTGGTTTGCAGTTTCAATCTATTGAAACTAATATTGCAACAAAGAAATTTTTCCAGCATACAGATCTTATATGTATTTTCTTAGATTTATATGTAAGTATTTTATGGTTTTGGTACTATTGTAAATGGTAATGCACCTTTTAAAATTTAATTTTTCAATTTTTCATTGCCAACATATAGAAATACAACTTATATTTGTATATCAAAACTACATCCTCAATGAACCCCCAACAATAAAAAGAAAAAAATAATACATTCTGTGTATTGTGATTTGACTAAATTCACTTATTTGTTCTAGAAGCTTTTCACTAGATTTTTTATTTTTTTACCCAAATCATAGAATTTTTGTTATTTTCAAATGCTATACAAAAAAATAGACAGTGTGTATATCTTGATTAACAGATCCAGAAACAAGTCCAAACTAAACACTATTTTCCTATTTCAAGTTAAAGCTGCTACAATGATAATTACTGAGTTCTACTCTTTTCCATCCAATCACCTTGGCCTTTATAAACATAAGAATTCTTGTTTTATTTCTCACAAACTCCATAAATTAAAGACATTCCTTTTTGTAAGATAGAAATATTTTCAAGGATATTTTCTTCTATTATACTTCTTGAGTCCTTAAATATCTGACATTTCCTAAGTATCTGAGATTTCACTCTCTTGTTCTCATATCATGTCAAACACAAAGCACAGTAACCGAGACCTCTGTGGTATGTCCATTAATTACTTACTGTGTTTCAAATTGCTTAAATATCTATGAATTCATAATATTGAAACTGCCACAAAGGCCATTTTGAATAATATTTCTAAATCCATGTCTATTTTTCTGAACTCAGCTTTACTCTTTGCACTTTACAGATTATATTTTTTAAAGATTAAGTGTAGACGTCTAGAAAAGTTATTCTCCAGTTTCTTCTTTCACAACCATCCCCAATGTGTACCGATATATACCCACCCCATTTGGGTAGTACATAACCTCCCCATCTAGACAGCAAAGAGAATTGAGGACTTTTCCCTCAACTAAAGAAAGTGCCACCTCACTCCATTTGCCTTGTTAAAAAGATAGTAATAGGGTGGGATGCCCAAGAAACAATGTAATGATGTTGGAATTAAAAAAAAATAAAGACTAAATCTCAGAAAAAATTATTTAACAGTTATGTTGAATCACCACAATGCTTCTATCCAAAGATAAATTTCTAAAGATCCATTCCACTGAGACAATACTTCAACAACCTTTGCCTTAAATCCTCTAAAAGAAAATTATTTAGAATATGTTAATCTGATACCACTAAGCACTGATTTAAAGTTGATGGTTTAAAAATTGTCTTTTTTTTTTAGTACAGACATCAGTTGTTTTCTTTATTATAACAAGCTTTTTCCAGACCATTAGTCTCATAATAAATATTAAGACCTATACTACTGATACACAGAATTTTTTTTATGAGACAGAACCTCAAGCTGTCACCCTGGATAGAGTGCCGTGGCATCACAGCTCACAGCAACCTCCAATTCCTGGGCTCAAGCGAGTCTCCTGCCTCTGCCTCCCAAGTAGGTGGGACTGCAGGCGCCCCCCACAACTCCCGGCCATTTTTTGGTTGCAGCCGTCATTGTTGTTTGGCAGGCCCGGGCTGGATTCAAACCCGCCAGCTCAGGTGTACGTGACTGGCGCCCTAGCCCATTGAGCCACAGGCGCCGAGCCTGATACATAGAATTTATTGAGCTTTTCACATATAATAAAGCATAGCTTTAATTGCATCCAAAATACTAACAAAAGTGCTAGCAAACAAGAATGGCAACATGTTCTTTCATAACAATCAACACTTGTGGCCTTTCAGATTTGGTTTTCATAAGATAATTTATCCAGAAGTAAATCTAGCCATGCTTTTAAAAAAATGCTTTAATCATTCTAAGCTTGGCAATTAACATTTGGCATAAAAATAATAAAACAATCACATCTTGATAAATAACAAATACAACATTCTAGGGCATAAACATAGACAGCATAAGGAAAAGGTGGTGGTGGTAATTATTAGAATTAATCGAGTACCTTGACCTCTATGCAAATTCATCCAGAGGCTTTGATTCATTCAGCCCCAATACTCAGTTCTCAAATAGGGGGCAGTATCTACAGTATCCTTTTAGAAGAATTTCTAACACATTGAAAACAAATAAGTAGAAAAATGATGAGTTGATTTTTTTTTTGAGACAGAGCCTCAAGCTGTCACCCTGGATAGAGTGCTGTGGCATCACAGCTCACAGCAACCTCCAATTCCTGGGCTCAAGCGAGTCTCTTGCCTCAGCCTCCCAAGTAGCTGGGACTACAGGCCCCCGCCTCAACGCCCGGCCATTTTTTTTTTTTGGTTGCAGCCACCATTGTTGTTTGGTGGGCCCAGCCTGGATTGAACCCGCCAGCTCAGGTGTATGTGGCTGGCGCCTTAGCCTGTTGAGCCATAGGTGCCGAGCCTGATGAGTTGATTTTTATTATAGTGCATTACATTCTCAGGAGTTATCACCAACTCCTTCATATAAAAAAATGCTCAAATTATATTAGTCATGTAACTCTGTGTGCTTACATGGTATTAAGTGGATTAAATGAAGATAGCAATGTTCCTCTTAATGTGATTGATTTTGACAGTTTTACACAATCTAGATCTAAAAATCTTTGTTTGAATTGAAAGGAGTGCTCATATTTCAACATACTGATAATACAATATGCTTAATTTGAAATGTTGTTTTGTCAGTTTACTCAAATTAGAATTTTAACCTGGTAAAAAAATAAGTTGATCTGAGTAGCATAATAACCAACATACTGAATAGGTTACTGTTACAAATGGAGACAAACAAGAATGGAGGGGAAGCCACTCTCACCCCTACGAGTTTGATTACTATATATACACACAACTGTAACAAATTGGATGTAGAACTATTTAGTCTCTCTTTTTTTTTTTTTTTTTTTTTTGAGATAGAGCAACCTCCAACTCTTGGGCTTAAGTGCTTCTCTTGCCTCAGCCTCACATGGAGCGGGGACCACAGGCGCTCGCCACAACGCCTGAGTATTTTTTTTTTTTTTTGGTTGTAGTTGCCATTGTTGTTTGGTGGCCCGAGCTAGATTCGAACCTGCCAGCTCCGGTGTATGTGGCTGGCGCCCTAGCCATTGAGCTACAGGCGCCGAGCCTGCCTGCCCATTCTAATTAAGTCTCTTGGCCACACATGGTGACTCACGCCTGTAATCCTGCCACTCTGGGAAGCCAAGGCAGGAGGATTGCTTGCGGTCAGGAGTTCGAGGTGAGCCTGAGCAAAGTGAGATCCCGACTCTACTGAAAATAGAAAAATTAGCCAGGCACTGTGGTGGGTACCTGTAGTCTTGACTACTCAGGAGGCTGAGGCAGGAGGATTGTTTATTTTGAGGTTGCCGTGAGCTAGGCTAAGGCAGTGGCACTTTAGGCCAGGCAACAAAGCGAGACTTTGTCTCAAAAAAAAAAAAAAAAAGCCGGGCGCTGTGGTGGGCGCTTGTAGTCCCAGCTACTAGGGAGGCTGAGGCAAGAGAATCGCTTAAGCCCAAGAGCTGGAGGTTGCTGTGAGCAGTGTACGCCACGGCACTCTACCCAGGGCGATAAAGTGAGACTCTGTCTCTAAAAAAAAAAAAAAAATTATGTTTCCTTCTGCTCCCCCATGAAGAACCTACCCCCTATGAAATATTTTCCATCTGCCACTGGCCATTTAGACTTCACTTTGGTTTTTGTGTCCGTTTTCTCCTGGGAGTCTGCATGTTCCCCAGGTCTGGCCATTTGGGTGTGTGTAAAATCGTGTTCCCAGTGAGGGGATCTGGTCTCCCCAGAAGGGAGTCAGGAGTGTTGTTTGTCTGTTATGATCGTCAGTGGATGCCTTCTGGGCTGTTAAGACCCCAGAAGATGCCAGACTCAGCTCCCTGCCCCAACAGAACTCCTGGGGTGCTGGACACCAATGAGTGGTTCCCACACATGTGGTTGGAGCTGTAATGACAGTGCTCAGGCAGTGTGGGCCTGGAGAAAGGCACTGTTGCCCCGGGGCAGTCTCAGAGGGAGGGGACACGTTCTGTGGGATTAGCTGGGGCTAGCAAGGTGAACGTGGGGTATGGGGAGGGCTTTCTTGGGCAGAGGGCACAGCCCAGGTAAAGGTTTGGAGGAGGGAAAACAGTAATAAGACGAGCCAGAGGCACAGGCAGTGAAGGCTGGTTTAGGGTTTCACATGCAGGGCCCAGAATCTTAGATCTTTATCTACACCAGTGATTTTCTTTTTTTCTTTTCTATTCTTTTATTTTATTTTATTTTTCCTTTTTTTTTTTGGAGACATAGTCCCAGGTGTTGTCCTTAGTAGAGTACTGTGGAGTCATAGTTCACAGCAACCTCAAACTCTTGGGCTCAAGCATTCTCTTGCCTCAACCTCCCAAGTAGCTGGGACTGTAGGCACCTGCCACAATGCCCGGCTATTTTTATTTGAGATGAGGTCTCGCTCTGGCTCAGGCTGATTGTGAACCTGTGAACGCAAGCAATCCACCTGCCTCAGCCTCTCAGAGTGCTAGGATTACAGGCGTGAGCCACCTTGCCCAGCCTAGACCCTGATTTTCTTTTTTTCTTTTTTTTGAGACAGGGCCTCAAGCTGTCACCCTGGATAGAGTGCTGTGGCATCACAGCTCACAGCAACCTCCAATTCCTGGGCTCAAGCGAGTCTCCTGCCTCTGCCTCCCAAGTAGCTGGGACTACAGGCGCCCACTACAACGCCCGGCCATTTTTTTTTTTTTTTTTTGGTTACAGCCGTCATTGTTGTTTGGCGGGCCCGGGCTGGATTCGAACCTGCCATCTCAGGTGTACATGGCTGGCACACCAGCCACAGGCGCTGAGCCTAGACTGTGATTTTCAACTGGTGTGCCATGAGTACTGCAAAAATTTTTGAAGATCTTAATTAAATTATTTTCAGAAAAAGTCCAATGCACAGTAAATATATTCTTTAGTTTACTCTTTTTATTGATCAACATAATTTAAGTGTGCCACAGAAGTTTAACGATAGGTTCTTGCATGTGTAAGATGAAAAAGGTTGAAAAACACTGCTCTAGAGGAGCAAGAAAAGAGGGTCCTATTTGCAGTGGGGCAGATCTGTAACACGTATATAAGGTCCCAAGACAGAAGGTGAACAGCACTGCCCATGTTCCCCCATGGGCACAGGCACAGCTGATGTTTATTGAGCCCTTACCAGGCGTTGGCAGGTGTCAGCCACATCCCTGCAGCCCTATAAAGTTCATTATCCCTATGCCATATAACAGATGAGGAATCTGAGGCCCAGGGAAGACAAGTGGCCAGGTCACTGGCTTCTTCTCTTGCCAGTTTTCTTTTTTTTTTTTTTT
>CAUYON010054887.1:0-35213 GCA_963573935.1 Arctocebus calabarensis
TGAGCTGGTGGTTTCGAATCCAGCCTGGGCCCACCAAACAACAATGACAGCTGCAACTAAAAAATGGCCAGGCGTTGTGGTGGGCGCCTGTAGTCCCAGCTACTTGGGAGGTGGAGGCAAGAGACTCACTTGAGCCCAGGAATTGGAGGTTGCTGTGAGCTGTGATGCCACGGTACTCTATCCAGGGTGACAGCTTGAGGCTCTGTCTCAAAAAAAAAAAAAAAAATACATTCAGATATAGATTTTACATCTTTAAAACATGAAAAGCCTTCAAAATTCTTTCTGTAATCAATACCTCAGGAATAATTATGGCTTTCATTAGTCATAAAGAGTTCACCTTTCTAAATGACTCTACCATGGCAGTTCATAAAGATAGGTTAAAATCCCACTGCAAAAAAGTTACAAAGGACTATCTGTACATTTTCTTTTACTGTTCAATAAAACTTAATTGTTTTTTTCTTTAGAGATAGGGTCTTACTCTGTCACTCAGGGTGGAATACAGGCATATGACCACAGCTCACTGCACCTTTGATCTCCTAGGTTCAAGGGATCCTCCTGCCTCAGCCTCCTTAGCAGCTAGGACTATAGGCCCATGACATCACACCTAGCTAATAGAGATGACACCACACCTAGCTATTTTTTAGAGATGGATCTTGCTGTGTTACCCAGCCTGGTCTTGAACTCTTGGCCTCAAGCTCCCCTTTCAGCCTCCAAAAGTGCTGGTATTAGAGATGTTGAGCCACCACATCCAATCCAGTAAGTCTTTAAATTACATCAGTTGGGACGTGAAAATTCTTTGATAGAAAATTTCATTGTAACATAAATGTCAGTAAAGTATACTCTCTACCACTAGTTAGAATTCACTTTGAAATGGTTCTACCTTAAATTTCATTCAAAAAATTTTTATTCATAAAACAAAACAAAAAACTTATTTAACAAATCAGTTAAGTTCTCAAATATCAGACAGATCTCATTGTAACACTGTTTTTTAATCATATAGACTATAATGTCAAGAAACTCCAGTGCATTTGTTAAAATGGGATTTAATCAGTACTAGCTCCAAGTCAAAAAAGATAATACTTCATTTTCTTCAACAATATTCTCGGCTCAGCGCCTGTGGCTCAGCGGGCTAAGGCATCAGCCATGTAAACCTGAGCTGGAGGGTTTGAATCCAGCCTGGGCCCGCCATCCAACAATGATGGCTGCAACCCAAACAAAAATAGCCAGGCGTTGTGGCAGGCACCTGTAGTCCAGCTACTTGGGAGGCAGAGGCAGGAGACTCGCTTGAGCCTAGGAATTGGAGGTTACTATGAGCTGTAATGCCACAGCACTCTATCCAGGGTGACAGCTTGAGGCTGTCTCAAAAAAAAAAAAAAAAAAACAACAATATTCTCTTAAAGGAGCCCTTTCTCTAGTTTGACTTGGGAGAATGCAAGGTAGCAATGACTGCCCCCCACCTTCTAAATAAGAAGTGAAAAGTCCACAGCAACAATGTTAAGTCCTCATCTACAACAGGGAAATGCAGCATTGTGCTTTGGTATAATCCTCATTTATTATGATGTATGATCAACATTTTTACTTGTAAAGGCATGTTTATACTACAAATTGAAAGGAAAAGAGGAAATGTAAAAGAATATAGGATATTAAGCCTTTGATTCATCCTTTACAGGATAATAACTCTGGGGACACTTTCACTTTCATTTTTCATTTAATAAAAATGTTAGTTTGTCAGTATTGTTTGATAGAATATTTTCTATCGTGCTCTGTAAAAGTGAGACTGGGCCAATAAAACCACTAATAATTACAGAATCCCACTTAGCTTTCTTTTTGTTGACATTCCCCTTAAAGCAGCATTTCCCAGATTGTTTTCCTAGGTTAAATACATTCTGGTTGTACTGGCCGTACCGCTCCCCCCCTTAGACATTAGCATATTAAAGCCTTTGAGAAGTCCTATAGCAGTGAAACCTGTTTATTTTCATTAATTTTCAAATTTGGTTGACCACTGACACATTTTATTGTAACACTACCCTGCAGAACTGACATTCCATAGAAAACTTTGTTTAGAAAATGCTACTTTAAAGTAACACTAATTAAAAAAAAAAATCAAATCCTTAGTTTTTGCTTTTGCAATTTTAATTTATAAAGAAAAAGTACTCCCTTTTATACAAAGTTGATAATTCACATGACTTTACTACCTGCATTTCCTCTTTTGTGAAGCTTGCAGCCTCATCCCCCAATTCATGTAGATACATGCAGTCGGGTTTGGGACACTGCATATTCTTTAAGAAGTAACTGCAGTATTTTGTTGTACCTAGAGATGCCTGCGGGAAGAAAAAGAGGACTCAAAATGTGAACTGACGCCACTTGAGAATTTCATATTTAGTGTCTTTACTTCACCTAAAATGAGGCACAGAGATATGACAAAACAAGAAATATGGCTATGAACACTACAGAAATGAACTGTCACTGGTAGGATTTGTTATAGATGATGCTCATTTGGAAGAACTAAGGAAAACATCTCAGTCTATGGTTTCCAGAACTTAAAAATACCCAAATCTTTTCTCTTACACATCAGGAGGAGAGACAGACAATAATTTGTTCCATGTTGTTAGGCACATTAATAAGGCAAATCCTTTTTCTAAATATGCCATCCTTCTTCTATTTATATAAAGCATTGCTTGGTGGGATCTTTCACGAAAATCTGAATCAATGACCAAATATTAAAGTACAAAAAATCAGAACCATTATCTATATGCGATGAGCAGAATAATGGTTTCATTTTCACAAAATTATATGTCAAAATGGGAGATTTGTAAAGATTATCTCCTAATAATGAATGTCTTTATTTCCACCTAGTAAAACAGAACCCTATCTAAGACAGCAATAAACAAATTAGTTATCATGGGCTGGTAAGGATACCTAAGACACAATCTTAAAATTAACAGTCTTCAAATTTAATACATACATGCTGTTCTCCTATACCTATTACATTAATACATAAATAGGTTCTCCTCTACCTATTACATCTTATCCTTCCCCCTTAAAAGAAACAAAATCAAGAGGATCATATTACCTTAAGTGTTCTGCCATCTACTACCACATTGTTGACACACTGTATGGCTCTGAGAGCATCTTCTGACCGGATATAGGTTACATAAGCACTGGCACTTGGACCCTAAAGGGAAACATACCATTCCGCCATTAGCAGTTTTAAATTAAACAACTCTTTAAAAAAAAATTCTCTTACAACCTAAGGAATTCCTACTACTATTTATTGTTAATAAAAATGACAATAATTAGAAGTGGTAGCAGTTTTGATTAAACACTATATTAACTCATTTAAAAGCAATCACACTTAATGAATTTTATCTGATTTTAGGTAGACTGTAACACACATGAATAAAATATTATCTTTTACTTTGAGTTTATTATTTTTTAAAGTCATTTGACAGGCTTGTCAAGGTTAAAAAATCTGAAATTTATAGATTTTAAAAAAATCAGATTTAAAGACCCTATGTCATACTATGTGCTGTCAAAAATAAATGCAATCTATAGGAGTATTCTATGTGCTAATACCAGCATAACAAAGATGCTCTATTAAGTTCTGAGTATCTAAAAACTCTATGAATAAATTAGAAATCACTATTTAATTATCATATTGCCTGATAACAGACTGAACTCTCCCTCCCCTTTACTCCATCACTAAATTTTTATTATCTCCCCCTCATTATTATCAATTCATTAAGTCTTAGAACAAAGGAGCACCAAAACTTCCCCCATCCCACCAACAGAGGTCACTGTGCTGCTTAAGTCCATGTCCCCTCAACCTTTCTAATTACAGAAAGCAAATTTTCCTTCTGAACAGCCCAGGTCAAGCCCAGACCATAGAGAGGAAAGGCAAAAATCCCTATAATTAGTTACCTGTGAGCCTGCATATGATGTGCTATTATTGATGACAACTTTATGTATTTTACCAAACTTCCCAAAATATTCTGGTCGTTTTAAAACCTATAAAAGAAGAAGAAATAAGGTATAAACTGTCCCCATTTTCATCAACTTAATCCTTATAATGGGGACACTCAATATCCCTCTTCAGTAAAAAGAAAATATTAATTTTTAATGTTACATGTGACTACTTCCTAAATGTACTTTGTATAGCTAACCTAAAGGAGATCGAATGAGTCTAAATTATTCTTTTTTGACCTGAAGAAACTGAGATTCACTATGTCTGGTATTACCTACTATGTGTTCTAATATCCATACCAACAATCTGTGAGATTTTACCTTTACAGATCTTTTAAACAAATGACAGATCAAAGGATCTTAACTACATTATCATTAATAAATGATTATAAGAAAGTAATTCTCAAAACAATAACCAAAATTATGTATTATAGATAGGGATAGAACTGAAAGAACAGACCTAAGTAGAAACTGTTCTCACTCATAAATCTATTATATATAATATTTGATACACATTAAAATATCTATAAGCTATACCCCCAACCTTATATGCTTTATGATTTATCGTGCATATAGTTTCCTATGCTAATCAATTTTATCATTTCTTAATTGCTTTATTCCCTCCCTCTTTTCTGGTAAATAATAGTTGGAAAACAAATTCTTTATTACCTGGTTAATTCTTGGTGGTTATTTTCCCCCTCATATTTATCTTATCTCCTTTACTTTGGGATAACCATATACATTCTTTTAGCTTCTCTTACAAACTTAACCTTGGCTAATTTGACTAGTATGTAACTTGATCCTAAAACCTCTCCCATGGCTGAGTGCAGTGGCTCACACCTGTAATCCCAGTAGTTTGGGAGGCTGAGGCAAGAGAATGGCTTGAGGACAGGAGTTTGAAACCAGCTGGGGCAACACAGCGAGAGTCCATCTCTACAAAAAATTAAAAAACAAAACCAAAAAACCCTCTCCTTCAAAATTAATTACCATAAAATTAACTTCTTATCTTAGAATTTACCTTTAGACCTATTGTTCCTATAAGTTCTCCAAACGGCAACTTCTCTCTCAACAAAATCTTTCTGTATATACTTTTTCAAGTGTGTGCATAGTACTCCTCTTTTTACTCATATGTAGTAATATTTTCCAACACTTAAAATGCAGCTAAAATGTTCTGCATTTGATAGAATCAAGCTTTATAAAATAGTTAATGGTTGGCGTGCCATTAATTCTTAGTCTTCAATGTAATCCACAATTAACCTCATTGTATTTCAGGTTCTTTTAAATATAGGGTTGTGGTGTTTGCTACAGTCAATTTTAATGTACTAGAAAATAAGCTTATTAACACTGGTTTTTAATCTTTTTCTTATTCAAATCCCTAGAGGGATATATAATAGTAATGCAATGACCCTCAGGTTACTTACAACAAAGTCTCCGGGTCAAGGGATAGGGAAGAGTATAGTTTGAAAATTTTTTCTAACAAGTGGAGTTTGGAATTTCGATATTCCAACTTAGCTACCTCTTAAATACCTGTTCCATAGGGTTTAGGCTGGTCACAGGTCATCCTGTGTCAGTATCTCCTTAATGGGAGCTTATGACAGTAGTTCTCAATGAGGGAAACACTCAAGAGGGCATTTTTGAGATTTGTGGAAGCTTGTATTGGGGGAAAACTTTAAAGTGACTGAGAGACACTACTGGCATTCAGTGGACAGGCCCTAAGGAATGTCTCATAAAGCTCAGGCTAGCCCTACCCAACAAAGAATCAATCCTTCATTACTTTTTTTTTTTTTTTTTTTGAGACAGAGCCTCAAGCTGTCACCCTGGATAGAGTGCGGTGGCATCACAGCTCACAGCAACCTCCAACTCCTGGGCTCAAGTGAGTCTCCTGCCTCTGCCTCCCAAGTAGCTGGGACTACAGGCGCCCGCCACAACATCCAGCCATTTTTTGGTTGCAGCCACCATTGTGGTTTGGCAGGCCTAGGCTGGATTCAAACCCGCCAGTTCAGGTGTACGTGGCTGGCGCCTTAGCCCATTGAGCCACAGGCGCCAAGCCGATCCTCCACTACTTTTTAATGTCCTACAAGATGTTCATGAAGTTGAGAAGCCTGTTTATAATTAAGTGAACCTAGAAATAAATGCCACATTACATATAAACATGAAATATTTCCTCATTTTGACATTCATTAAATTTACTAAAAAGTAAATAATATGTAATTAAGGGAAGACTGCACATACTTTGTTTGAAATTTTACTAAGTTTTTCCAGAAAAAAAAAAATCACAACATTAGCATTTCATGGTACCTCAGCTGCTAATACATACACCTGCAGCAATTTACATTTATTGTTGTCATATTCAGCGATTCTATAGATGTAAGAACCTTAATACTTTATTCTGTAGTATAAAATAGTATTTTAAGAACTTGAATACACATACAAACCTAGTTAAATGCATACTCAGATCCAGCAGGTATGAGGCAGGGCCTGAAAATGTGCATTATAACCTTCCAGGTGATACTATGGTTACTGGCCCAGAGACCATACCTTGAACAGCAAAGTTCTTGAGTAGCTGTGCCCAAGAATTTAGATGTGGAAATAGCCTTTGCATGTACTTTCCTTTTATTTCTCCTTTATATACTTTTCTCAAATTATGTGTGTTGAATACTACTGGTTTGTGAAAATAGTATCTTACCATCATTTGGGTGTAACACCTTCACAGCAACATGAAACTGGTCTATAATTACAGTGACATGTCCCCACTGTAGCTAGAATGGTATTTTCATAGCACAAACTTAGCTATGCCATTTAGTTCATAAGAATATTCAACAGATTTCCATTGCGTTGAGAATGAAGTACAAACTCCTTAGTATGGCTAGAAAGCCCTCATGATCCACTTACCTTGACAACCTTATCTCTCACCATTGCACTCTAATCTTCCAGGAAAACAAATCACTCGCAGATCGAGATCTTTTTCATCCAGAAGCATTTGTACAGTTCCTGTGCCAGAAGCACTTTACCCCAAAGGTAGCAGAGGGATAGTTACCTCCCTCCCTCCCTCCCAAGGTCAGATGCTATCCCTGGTGCCTTCATAGCCCACAGTACTTCTCATACATAGTATCACTTCTGTAAATAAGTAGGCACTATCTTGCTTATCCAGTGCATGCTAATGTCTTAGTGTAGGGACTCAGTAAATGCTTACTGAAAAACTGAACTTAGTATTGAACACTAACAATTACATGGATATATATATCACTAGGGGGCCTCATAGAATTAGCAAATGGCTAGTGGTTGATAAGGAACAGACTACCCAGGCAAGAGAAATCCAAAGAATTTTTAGTTTTCACATTCACTTGAACATTCCAGATTCTGCCAGCCAAACTGGGTTCTAGTGAATAAAGTAAGGGACAGGAAATATAGCACTCTGTACATCAGCACATTACCTAAATATTCAATGTCATGTATTTACTTCACAGTGCACCAGTTTTAGTTCCAACATAGACTATCAGAAGCTATCTGACAGATTTATAAATGTCCAGGGGTATGCCTAATGAATAAAATGCATTGCTGTATACTATTTGGAAACACAGTCAAGTATTCATGGACACTACGGAGAAGAACGAAAACTTGGTAATCAGATGAACAGAAGAGTGAACAAATGGAGGGCATGGAGGAACAACTGGCCAATTATTAGTAAACAATGGAACAGGAGCTCTAAGATGACAGGCAAGTCACTCAACTTTCCTTCGCCTTAGGTTCTTATTTGTAAAATGTTATCTCTTTTAGTTCTTCAAACAAGCTGTTCTCTTGGGCTACCACACATACCTGGGAAACTCCTGTCCTTATATGCTACCTAGCTAACACCTATTAATTCTTCAAGCCTATCCTAATTATCCTTCCTCAGAGAGCCCTTTTGTGAATCTCCACACTAGTTAAGTATGAAACTGTTACATGTTCCCAAAGGGCTGTGTACTTCCCTTTTTATAAATGCTCACCATACATGTAAACATTGCAATTTTGACTTCTCCATTACCCTTTAAGCCTGTTAAGGGTAAAGACTGTGTGCTTGCTGTGTTACTTTATTTCCAACATCAATGTGCCTAATATATAGTGAGTATTCAAGAATTAATTTTCAGAACAAATGAATTAAGTTCCTACAAATCTATAATTTTAGGACTGTAATCTAATCATTGCCTCTAATTACTATGTCTTCTAAGACAGTTTTTTTTATTGACCAATAAATGAATATATATTTGACAATTAATCTTGGTATGAAGCTTTCTGATGTACAAAAATTATTTTCAAACTAAACCTTAATTATTCTTAAACTTTCCCATTTTTTTTAAACTTGAATTTAGTTAAGTAATGACCAATTCATTACCCAAAAGATAAATAAACTAAATAGATCATCTTTGGCTTGAAAGAAACACTAGTAATTTGAAACACTTTTGTGTTTTTGGTGAAATCAACTGTAAGTTTTCCAAAAACTGAAAATGCTACCTAGAGAAATTAAGCAATTTTTAAAAGATATTTAAAGTGGTAGTATTTAATAAAAAACAGAACACACCTATCTCTGGTCTTCCTAAGCTTTCAAGAGAAACAAATGATAGCAGCCAATGTTTAAGAAAATTCCCTGTCCCTCTTATCAAGCAAAGTGATTTAAAAAGTATAAAACTAGTTGAGTGATTTTTTTTTTTAGATCTACTTAGACATACGATAAAGTACTTTTCTCATTAGTCACCACCTAGATTAATTCCCTTCTGTATAATAGTTCTTCAGATTAATCTTATGAGAGTTACTTGAAATAGAAGAAATCTCTGCAAGAAAAATAAAAACTTATAAATCATAGACATAAAACAAGAGGTAGGAAACCTATAGTCCAAAATCAGATTTAGTCTATGGCTTAATTTCATCCAGCTCTTTGGTGCTGCTCCATAAGCTTCTAGTACTACCTGACCAGACCCAAGATGTAGTAACAAAAACAAGTACATCTATATTCAAGAGCTCTCAAATCAAGAGAAAAGTTCATTTTCAATAAGGCAAAAAGTAAAAGCTTTGGAAAGACGAAAGTAAATTTTAATCAACAGGATTAGAAGGAGTACATAGAGTTGAGAGAGATAGAAGGGTTAGTACAAAGTTGAGATAGTGTTCAAGGAGATGGTCAACATAAGGTAGGATTCTGCCTTTCTGGGAAGCAACTATTAGATAAAAAGAAGGGAGAACTGTCTGCTGAAGTTGGGTCACAGGCCTAAAATGAGCTCTCTTCTTAACACTTCTTAGTGAAGTGTTCTTCAATTCTTTTTTCTGTATAAACTACTACCTTTGGAAAGAATCTGATCTCCTGAGTATCACACAACCCACCACTGCCAGCTTCCCTGAACCTACGTCTTAGTAATTTTACTTAGGTTGCCTCAATGTTTATTGTCCATGGTAGATCCTTCTTTGTGCCCAACTCCCTGGCATTCACCTCTATTGATTTTGAAGCCCTTTATGGTAAACTCATCATAAAACAGACATTATCTTCCATAAAGTTCCTTTTCCTGGGCCAGTAGTATGCTTAGCCAAGTATGAAGGTTTCCACCTCCTCAAGCATATTCACTACAACCCTATCTTGGATTGGTACCATGATGAACATTACTTTAAACTCTTTTCAAGCAAGTACTTTTGGAAGATCCCTAAAATCTAGCTCTCTCCTACTTAAGTAAACATTCTAGCTGACAAAAAAGCTTCTAAATGCCTTCCCCCAAATCTAGTTAGCACCTCATGATATATCTATTTCAACGTAAAAATTTGCAGATGCATATCCAAGGGTCTCAAGGAAAATATGAGTTCTAGATTAATAAGGTTGGTAGTGGAAGTAGAGAAAAAGTAGTAGTGAACAAAAGGTTAAAATCTCCCCTGGACCAAAATGATAACAAAGAACTCTGTCCTTTATTTCACGTCATCTGTCTCTCCCTCTTTCCTCCAAACTGGCTTAGAATAAATAAGTAAAGAATGATGATGATACAGCACAGCAACAGTTCTGAAAAAGCAAGAACTACAACTTTGGCAGGTTACTAAGATCTCTAGTGGGTTCAAGTAACTGCATCTCCTTGTTGGGCTTTATACAGCTACAGAAAAGCGGAAAGAAATAGAATATTCATGTCACATGGTAAGTCTTAACAGCAAGAGAATCATTACTCAACTGTCACAGACCATTAGCATTAAAGAGGACTTTAAAAATCTGTTTCAACTCCTTAGTTTTACAACGGAAGAAACCCAGTCCAAGAAAGGTTAAGACACTTGCCAAAGATCACAACTAGTCATTAGTTTTCAGCAATTATTAAAAATTCATTTCTTATTTTCTCATAAGATTTAACATTTTCAGAGGACTCTGACAGTTAAGCAAGGGCAACTGTTTATTTCCAAATAAATTAAGCAAATGGGAAAAATATCAAGATGACAAAAGAAAACAGAAGAGGACTTACCTCAGGGTCTGCTAGGCGCTGAGACAGACCTACAACAAAGACGAGGTTTTTTTGCACAACACGTACACTAGCCAAATGTTTGCGGTTTTCTGATATTTTCTGTTTTCTCTCATTTTGTTTCTGTTTTTTCTCATTCTTTATCCTTTGCAGTTCTTCCTGGGAGAGTGGTTTATAAACTGCTGGGTCTTCTGGATATGGCTTTAGACATAAAACAGAGTTTAGTATTTATTTAATTTAGTATTAGATAAATTAATAGAAAAACTGCATTAACAACAGTTATCCAGATGACACACACATGATTATTTGTTACATTATCCCTTTTTCTCAACATTTTAATTAGTTAAAAATATTTTTAATTTAGTAAGAGGAAAATTTTGAAATAGTTCTAAAAATATTTAATTTTTTGGAGCTTAGCAGGGACTACCTTCAGTGTAAAAATTAACATAAAAGGAGCTAGACAAAAACAATAATAAAAACTTATAAATAACAGGCACAAAACAACAAGCCAATCTTGGTATTCTTGAGAGTTACCCAACATGATTTATGGGAAGAGTAAACTTCTAAGGTGTTATGTAAGGGGTGAACAGTGGTAGGTTCTCTCCTCTAAATATGGGTGTTACATAGTATGATTAACAAATATTTAATGAAAACTTACTTCGTGTTAGAAGATTAATGAAGTTATATATTGCTGATGTAAGAGGAAGAGTGATAGGCAAATAAGTAAGAATATACAAATATTCTCACTCAGGAGTTTGAATTTAGGTTCAACACTTCCTAGCCATTTGGCCTTAAGCAAATTAATGAAACTATACCTTACTGTCCTCATGGTTAAATGAAAATAATCTTAAAGGCTGGTGTGAAGATAAAAATAACACCATAAAGCAATTATTATTGTTCCTGGAACAATAAGTAATCCCTTAACAAACAATAGTGATTTCATTTGTTAATTATCTTTATCTTCTCCTTCTCTTATGACATCGTTTTCATTCCTAAGACCTGTCGAGTCACAGCGGCTGGCTTTGAACCTTAGTTCACCCTTCCCCATCTCATAGACACTTTGGCTAAGTTGTTGTGACCTTCCTGCCTCAGTCTTCTCATCTATAAGATGGAAATTTTAGTATGTTATTTAGAGGGTTTCAGTGAGAATTAAAAGAAATAATATACTTACAATGTGATTAAAACCATATCTTGCACTTAAGCATTCAAAAAGTCAGTTACTACTAATAAATATTGTCGATAAATGGAAGATGAATTACATTAAATACAGTAATATTTAAAGTTAGATATAAAGAGACCCCCCAAAATGGGAAACACAACTGATTAAGAATTGTACCTATCAGAATATAAGAGTGGGAAAGAGCAGAAACAGTGCCAACAAGAAAAGTGAAAAAAGAAGACTGAAAGAATTCCATAAGCCTGAAACCCTGTTCTCCCTTTAATGTAAAGTTACTTTCATCTCTTTATATATAAGTAAAAAATAAAAGCCAATAAAAACTCTTTAACTTGTGAACTTACAAGACTAATGCTAAAGGCAATTAAGAGAGTGTGATATTACTTTATATTCCTTGACTTCTTCTAGTATATATCCTAAGGACACCTGTTCTTTCTCATTTATGCCCATTTTTAACTTTAACTTCCTGTTTTGTAAGAAAACCTTACACTCTTCATAGTTTACCTTACCGTCAATGAACTAGACCTAGGAACCTAAAAAAGATTTTTTTTTTTTTTTTTTTTGGGAGACAGAGTCTTACTTAGTCGCCCTGCGGTCAAGTGCCATAGCATCATAGCTCACAGCAACCTCAAACTTTTAGGCTTAAGCGATTCTCCTGCCTCACAAGTAGCTGGGACTATAAGAACCCACCACAATGCCCAGCTATTTTTTTTTTTTTAGAGATGAGGTCTCGCTCTTGTTCAGGCTGGTCTCGAACTCCTGAGCTTAGGCAATCTACCCACCTGGGCCTCCCAGTGCTGGGATTACAAGCATGAGTCACTGCACCCATCCTCTGGCATACTTCTTAATGGTTCTATAGGATATAAGCACTATACTATTCAATTTGAATTTGAATTTCTTAGCTAACTGGTCTTATTCGGCATACTCCAACTTACTTGTGATTGGAAGACAGACTAAATAGATGACTAAGCATTTTACCTGACTTTTGTATAATTTTAGGTCTTTCTCCAGGATCAAATATAAATTTAGCTCATTTTATGAGATCAATAAATACATGCCAACTGAACACCAGGCTAGTCTAGAATTAGAAATCTGCTATTGGTCATGGTCTAAAAACAAAACAACTCACCAAAAATAAAAACAAACAAAACCCCTTACATTTCTGGATTAAAATATAAATTATTTTTTGCATTTTAATTTAAGGAATCAAATGTTTAAAGACTATTAAAGTGTGTTCAATTCCTCAATCAATTATATAAAACTTCCTCATGTAAGTTTTTCCTCAGTGCTTCCATTCAAAATTTCTTATTTCCTTACTTTCTTCTCTATTTATTTTCTATACTTAATCATCTCTATCAAATCTTATTCTGTCTACCTTGATAATTTTAATACCTTGATGCTATTTGCAGCCATAAAGGCACAAACATCAAACTTGTATATCAAGAATGAAAAGTATAGGCCAGGGTGGCACCTGTGGCTCAGTAAGTAGGACGCCAGTCCCATATACCAAGGGTGGTAGGTTTGAACCCGGACCTCCTGGCCAAATTGCAACAAAAAATAGCCGGGCGTTGTGGCGGGTGCCTATAGTCTAAGCTACTCCGGAGGCTGAGACAAGAGAATGGCCTAAGCCCAAGAGCTGGAGGTGCTGTGAGCTGTGATGCTATAGCACTCTACCGAGGGCGACAAAGTAAGACTTTGTCTCTTAAAAAAAAAAAAAGAAAAGTATAGGCCAGGTGCGGTGGCTCACGCCTATAATCCTAGCACTCTGGGAGGCCAAGCCAGGTGGACTGCTTAAGTTTTCAAGTTCAAGACCAGCCTGAGCAAAAGCGAGACCCTGTCTCTAATAAAAAATAGAAAAACTGAGGCAAAAGGATCGCTTAAAACTGAGTGGGAGGTTGCTGTGAGCTATGACCCCAAGGCACTCTACCCAAGGTCACAGCTTGAGACTCTGTCTCAAAAAAAAGAATGAAAAGTATAAAAATGAACTACATACTAATTAAAATACTTTCCTGTAAGATCACTTCAATTTTTTATTTGTACATAGTAAAGCTGTTTTTTACCTCTGAATCTCAGGGTAACCCCTTTTGGAACTAAAGCAGTTGCTCTTCATTAATGTTTATAATGACAACTGTCCACTCCTTGAATGGATCAAACAAATAAATTGCTCCTAGTTTTGTTTCAAAGTGTGGTCTATGCACTCTATTTGACCAGTCGATACCAAGAACAGTACAAAAATCAAGAATAAGCAATGGGAAACTCTCATAGGAGTTTGATGCTATCCCACCATTCAAGTACATCATCATTATCAGTGGACTCTGAAGAATATGAGGCATGAATAATAATAGGGTTCTTTATCAGTCTTTAACAGATTGGCAGGAAAAAAGAAAAGAAAAATCTAGTTCTTCATCACAGTGTGAGAAGCAATAAGGTAACTTTTCTGGGACTCAGATTCTTCTGAGAACAGGTGGGATTTCACAAACATTCTAAGATTTATTTGTTCGCATTCTCTGATACTGTGAAATCCTGATTAAAGCTGAAGCAAAGTAAGGTAAAACCAAAAAATACATAAATATCAAACTGATGGAAAGTGACAAAAACAATTAAGCTGCAATATCACCTTTTATCAAATACATTACTGATGCACCACCATGTTGAGTTTCAAACACTATATTACACTATTATCCTAGTCTTTTAAAAAATGTTATTCCAAGTTTTTTTCCTGCCTATGGAAATATACTTCTATCAGGCTTCAGAGTCAACTTTGTTGGAACATAACTGCTATATTACACAAGATACACCATATACAAACACCATAGAACAGTGAAACAAATAATTTTACTACAACTTACCCTCTAAATATATCTTATTCCAATAATTTAAAGGAAGTTACACATACTAGCTTTTCAATCTTAACATCTGAAAAATTTAAAATATACTAGTTTAATCTGACCATAAATAGCAAATACATAATCAAAGGCTTATAAGCCTAACTTGTGCTAAAGTTTCATTTTAAAGTTGGAAAAGCTCACATCCATAACAGTTCCTCCTCTGTAACCGTCCCTTCTCTATACACATCATCACATACACCTCCTATATAAACCTAAGGTCAGAACATCAATGAACTGACACAATGAAATGAGGAAAGGCAGTGGACTGTGTACAGATGGAAATGACTTACATGTCTTTATTTTTTTGATTAAATTTGCCAAAACTTTATTGATCTTTTCAGAGAGCCAGCTCTATTACTGAAAAACTTTTTTTTTCTATTTCACTAATTCTGCTTATTCTAGTCTTTCACTTTTTCTGATTTTTGAAGGCGGAAATAAGTTCATTTATATTTTTGTTTTCTAATAAATTCACAGCCTTAATTTTTCCTCTACATTTCAGTTTGGTCTCTCATTTCACATATTTGGAGAAGTCATGTTCCAACATTGATTCAAAATAATTTGTAATTTTCATTCTGATCTTTTTAAACCAAGAGTTATTTTATTTTACAGTTAGATAAACTTTTTAACATCCTTTGACTGTTAATATCTAATTTTATATTGTTTTTGAGGCTTACTGATAATGGTGAAACACTCTCTTACTAAAGACAATTAGCAACAAATAGGAGGAAAGAGACAAATGAGGGGAAAGAGGCAACCCAATTGAATAAAAAGAATAATATACCATATCAAGTAGGGTTTATCCTCTGGACTAAAGATTGATTCAGAAATTAACACAGATCACCATTTCAACAGGATGAAGAGGAAAAAATATGATACCTAAATAGAAGTAAAACAACATATTTGGCAAAATTCAAAACTCATTCACAATAAAATCTCTCAATAAATTAGAAATGAAAGCAAACTTCCTCGACCTGGAAAAGACCATCCTCAACAACAACAAAAAATACACAGCCAACATTTAATGGCAAAATACTCAACACCTTCCTGCTAAAATTAAGAACAAAGACATCTTTCTTATCATTGCTTTTCAGTGTTATATTGGAGGAGTTACCCAGTGCAGAAAGCAAAAACAAAATTAAAAAGCATAGAGATTAGAAAGGAAGGAGTAAAACTGCCTTTATCCACAGAAGACATAATGAACATCTATGCAGAAAAGGAATCTTTGTTTTTTTTCGGGTGGGGAGCAGGGCCTTACTCGGTCCCCCAGACAGGGCTTGGTCTTGACCCCTCCTGGGCTCAAGGACCCCTCCTATCAGACTCCTGGATGGTTGCAACTGCAGGTGTATACCACCATTCTGGGTCAGTAGTTTTCATGCTTTTACAGACAGGGTTCCACTAGTTTCAAAACACTTGGCCTCAAGCAATCCTCTTGTCTCAGCCTCCCAAAGCACTGAGAGGGATTATAGATACAAGCCACTGTACCATGCCCCAAGGAATCTATTTAACAAAGCTATAGGTCAATATACAAAGATTGTACACTAACAATGAAGAACTAGAAAATGAAAATTTTAAATGCAGATAAACCTAACAAAACATTCTATACTACACTCTGTATACTATAAACTAAAAAACACTGCTAAAAAAATTTTAGAACCTAGAGAAATTAAAAGATATATTATTCATTAACTGAAGGAATCAACATTTTTCAGATGTCATTTTCATTTAAAATAATCTACATAGTTGGCTGGGTGTGGTGGCTCATGCCTGTAATCTCAGCACTCTGGGATGCAGAGGTGGCTGGATTGCCTGAGCTCAAGAGCTCAAGACCAGCCTGAGCAAGAACAAGATCCCATTTCTACTAAAAACAGAAAAAACTAGCTGGGTGTAGTGACAGGCACCTATAGTCCTAGCTGCTTGGGAGGCTGAGGAAAGAGGACTGCTGGAGCCCAAGAGTCTGAAGTTGCTATGAGCTATGATGCCACAGCACTCTACCCAGGGTGACAAAGTGAGACTCTGTCTCAAAATAAATAAAATAAAATAAAATAAACATGTTCTATATAGTTAAGGAAATCTCAACCCAAATCCCAGTAAGCCAGTGGTTCTCAACCTTCCTAATGCCACAACCCTTTAATATCCTTGTGTCATGGTGAAGCCCAACAATAAAATTATTTTTGTTGCTACTTCATTACTGTAATTTTGCTATTGTTATGAATCGTAATGTAAATATCTGATATGCAGGATGGACTTAGGTGACCCTGTGCAAGGGTCATTAGACCCCCAAAGGGGTCACAACCCACAGGTTGAGAAACACTGCAGTAGGCTTTTTATAGAAACTGAAAAATTGATTTAAAAATTTATTTGCAAATGCTAAGGATTTAGAATACCCAAAATAAATTCTAAAAAGAGTAAAAAAGTTGAAAAACATGTCATGTCAGATTTCTTTCTTTCTTTATTTTTGAGACAGAACCTCAAGCTGTCACCCTGGAGAGAGTGCTGTGACATCACAGCTCATAGCAACCTCCAACTCCTGGGCTCAAGCGAGTCTCCTGCCTCCACCTCCCAAGTAGCTGGGACTACAGGTGCCCGCCACAATGCCCGGCCATTTTTTGGTTGCAGCTGTCATTGTTGTTTGGCGGGCCCGGGCTGGATTCGAACCCGCCAGCTCAGGTGTATGTGGCTGGCACCTTAGCCCATTGAGCCACAGGCACTGAGCCTGTCATGCCATATTTCAAAACTTACAGTAATCAAAACAATGTGTTATTGGCATAAGGACAGACATAATCATCAATGGACACAATATAGACTCTAGAAATATATTTAAACATTAATGGTTAATTGATTTTCAAGAAGAGATTCCTGAATCAATTTTCTACAAATGCTGCTGCAACAACTGATTGGCTGTATAGAAAAAAATAAATCTAGGCCCCTATCTTACATGTGAGCTACTGTAGCGTAACATGATTATTTTTTCTTTTCTGTACAACTTTTTGTTTACCCCAGAATTTATAACTGTGTCTTGTCTGATAATATTTCTATGTGTTTATCACTAGTTCAATCACTGAATCTCTTCCAATTTTCAAAGTGGCCTCACAAGACTTTTCATTTTTGAAACACCAAGTATTCTTTCACTTTTATCTCTTTATAGAAATCTCTACTGGAGCTTTCTGATGTGTTGCATTTGAATTGGTTGCTCTCTTTACTAGGGCAGCTGTCATCCTTTCCCATCATCCCAGGAATCCCACTGCTTTCCTCCTGTGTTGGATCACCTCTCTCCTTTATCTCATGTGTTCTCCCTTATTTCTTATGTTGATGGGATACATCTTCCACTAGATTCCTGGGAGAGAACGTATTGAAGTTAAAATTTTCTTGAGACCACGCAAGTCTAAAAACGTCTTGCAGTGCACCTTCATATTTAACAGTTGAGCATATATGGAATCCTGGGATTACAATTAATTTCCTTCAGAAGTGTCTTCTAGATTCAAGTCTTACTGTCGAGAAGTTTGAAATGATTCTGATTCCTGATCTTTTACATGTGACTTACTTTATTCCTCTCTGGAAACTTGTAAAACTTCTTTGTCTTCAGTATTCCAGTACTTCAACATAAAAAAGGTTTTGTTGGATGCTTGATAGGCCCCTTCAGTCTGGAAATATGTTTTCTTTGGTTCTGGGATATATTCTTTCATCATAATTTAGATTACTTCCCCTCTGTTTCACTGCATCTCTTTCTAGAATGCTTAATTATTTGGTACTTGATCTCCATGATGAATCCTTAAATAAACTCCTCTTTTGTCAAATATTCCATCTCTTTTGCTTTTTGTGACTCTTTCTCAACCTCAGCTTCCAAAATTTTCCTTATATCTATTATATTTTAATAACAGTGGTTATTGTTCACTATTCTGTTATGCAATTTTATTGTTTCATAGATACAGTATCTTCTATTATTTCTGAGATAAAAAATAATAACACGTATGTTAAAGTTCTCATTTCCTTCCTTGTCCTGGTTTCAATGTGAGTCAATATTATATAATTCTATGTCAGTACAACACCTGTGTTCCCACATCTGCTACTTTCACCAGGTATTTTCCACTAAAAGGACATACAAAGGCAGTCTAAGAAATGAACAATAGTCTGTACTTAGGACCAAAAATTAAACTTTGTTGGTTGTTAATACCTATCTATTCATGTTTGTCAAAGTTATTAAAGCAAAGAAGGCCTTTCTTCAAACAGGCAGTTTTCACCCTGTAGACCAAAATCACAGCTTGATTCAACTAACATTCTACCTGCATCTCCAACTTTATCTGAATGATCTCTACCTCAGAGCAGACTCTGCAGGCCCTTCCCTGCACAATTGGGATGACGTGTAAGTGGGTGTAAGTGGTAGCTTCAGGGTCTTCTCCAGGCCACTACCAACACTTGTGCTTTTCTTGTGTGTTAATACATTCACTGGGGCTGATCATCAGAGACTAAAGATTTGCTGGACCCTGACTGAGATGGGGAACCTCATAAATAATACCTGTGCTCAACACATTCTCTGGCAAGACTAAACCAGATCTCAGGTCCAAGGCCCTCTGTTGCTTGCCCTGTGTGCCTTCCATGAACCAGTCCAGCCATGAGAAAGGTATGGGCAAGTCTGGCAGCCAGGAGACAAAGGAGAGGTTCTAAGAGATATAGTTAAGTCAACAAGAAACAAATCACATGACAAATAACAGTAACTGCCTTAGCTAAAGATATAGTTGGAGACCTAATAGGAAGTTATATTTTATAACTTTTATAATCCAGATTTTTTTTTTTTACCTTATAAATGTTGGAGCACTCATCCTTAGACAGTCTTTCATCTCTTCCATTTACCCTCTCTCTCATGATCTTTTTTTTGAGACAGAGCCTCAAGCTGTCACCCTGGATACAGTGCTATGGCATCACAGCTCACAGCAACCTCCAATTCCTGGGCTCAAGCGAGTCTCTTGCCTCTGCCTCCCAAGCCGCTGGGACCACAGGCACCTGCCACAACGCCCGGCCATTTTTTGGTTGCAGCCGTCATTGTTGTTTGGCGGGCCCGGGGGCTGGATTCGAACCTGCCAGCTCAGGTGTACGTGGCTGGCGCCCTAGCCCGTTGAGACACAGGCGCCGAGCCCTCTCTCATGATCTTATCTAGTCTATTTAGTTTCTCTCTCATGATCTAGTCTCATGATTTTATAAATAACACACTATATTCTGCTAACTCCCAAATTTCTACCTCCATACCAAAACCTCATTCAAAATCCAGACCTGAACATTCATCTGTCTATACAATTATCTCCATTTAGATTTCTAACAAGAATATCACACTTAACATACTTAAAACTGAGTTCATGATCTTTATTTTATTTTTTTATTTCAGACCGAGTCTCACTATGTCACCCTCAGTAGAGTGCTATGACATCACAGCTCACAGTAACCTCAAACTCCTGGGCGTAAGGAATTCTCTTGCCTCAGCCTCCCGAGTAGCTGGGACTATAGGCGCCTGCCACACAGCCGGCTATGTTTTGGTTGCAACTATCATTGTTGTTTAGCAGGCCTGGGCAGGGCTTGAACCTGCCAGCTTCGATGTATGTGGCTGGTGACCTACTCACTGAGCTATGGGCTCTGAGACTCATGATCTTCTTTAAAAAGAAAAAAAAAAACCACAAAACAAAACCTATTTCTGTTGTAGTCTTCCCCATTTTTGGCCATTGTTTACTTCTAGTTGCTCTATTCAAAACCTTGTAGTCGTCCTCAACTCCTCTACTTGTCTACAGGGTGGTATATAAATTCTGTGAATCGCCTGCATGTCTACAAATGTTTTATTAAACCTTCAAATATGAATAAAACTGAGAATTCTTTTTTCTTTTTCTTTTTTTTTTTTTGAGACAGAGTCTCACTTTGTCACTCAGGCTAAAATGCCTTTATATCATAGCTCACAGCAATCTCAAACACTTGGGCTCAAGTGATACTCTTGTCTCAGCTTCCCAAGTAGCTGTAACTATAGGCGGGCCGCCACAATGTCTGGCTATTTTTAGAGAAGGAGTCTCATTCTTGCACAGCCTGGTCTTGATTTCTGAACTCCTGAGCTCTGGCAATCCACTCGCTTCAGCCTCCCAGAGTACTAGGATTATAGGCATGAGCCAACAACCCCAGGAAAATTGAGAATTCTTTCCAAGTGTTTTCCCTCAAATTTTGAGCAAATAATTTCTCAATTATTTTCCTGTTCTTTGATTGTAAAATGAAAATATTGGAATCAATCTTATTTTTGTTGATTTCTAGTCTATATATATCTATATCTTATGAACTTTTAGAACTCTGCTTTTACTAGATGTTCTAAAACTACTTACATAAATAGATGTTGATCTTTTATAGTCTTGTTTTATATTCACGGCACCCTTCTAATCTGAAGACAACTGCTTTTCATCATGAGGAAATTTCTTCTATTAGTTCTTTGATTGTTTCTTCACATTTATTTTCAGATCACTCCTTTTTTTTTTGAGACATAGTCTTGCTATGTTGCCCTTGGTAGACTGCCGTGGCACCACAGCTCACAGCAACCTCAAACTCTTGGGTTTAAGTGATTCTCTTGCCTCAGCCTCCCAAATAGCTGGGACTACCGACACCTGCCACAATGCCTGGCTATTTTTGTTGTTGTTGCAGCTGTCATTGTTGTTTACCAGGCCTGGGCTGGGTTTGAACCCTCCAGCCTTGGTGTATGTGGCCGGCACCCTAACCACTGACCTACTGGCATTGAGCTGGTTTACTTCTTCTAAAACTGCTCTCAGCAGATAGCGGAACCTGCAAATTAGGTGCTAATAATCACTGGGGCTGATCATCAGAGATCTGCTGGACCCTGACTGAGAGGAGCAACAGGGGTGTCCAACCGGTGGTATGTAGGCCGCATGCTGATTTTTGTGAGGACTTTTTTTGATTATCTGTGATGTTGGATGTCAAGAAAAGTATGCATGGATCTTATTTTTACTGATCAGCTTTCATTAATGTTTGTGTATTTAACATGCCCAAGACAACTCTTCTTCCAATGTAAAATATTTTTTGAATACACCTGCTATGGATAATCTATATTGCTTAACTTTTCTTTCCTGCTAGTTTCTATCTTTTTGTATTATTATTCTGAAAAACAAAACCACTTAGCAAATGAGGGAGGGGAAGGGAAAGGAAGAGCAGAGAGAGGGAAGAAGGGAGGGGGGTGGGGTCTTGGTGTGTGCCACACCTTTTGGGGGTAAAACACGATTGTAAGAGGGACTTTACCTAACAAATGCAATCAGTGTAACCTGGTTTCTTGTACCCTCGATGAATCCCCAACAAAAAAAAAAAAAAGGAAAAAAATAAAACCACTCAGCATAATCTTCCAATTTACCAGTTTGCTCTTTACCATTCTGTTTTCATGCCATCTATGAGATTTTTCATTTAAGACATGTAACTGGTTCTTTTAAAAAAAAAATGTATTCTTTCTACATGAATGGCATTTTTTCTCACTTCTCTGAAAGGTACCAGTGGTACTTTTAGTAGTGCCTGTTTGCTTCCTTATGTTAGGATTTTCTCATTGATTTTTGTGCTTTACTTTAATGATGTTGATAATACTAAAATCTGTGTTATTTGCTGTTTACATGTTTACATGTAAGAACCCTGTCAACTTGTCTATCAATACTTTGCTGCTACTGCAAGATGGTCCCCTGTGACTATAGCAAAGATGAACTGCTGGACAATGTGTGCCAGAAGGTATAATTTGCTGAGCACAAGAGCTCCTAGTTCTTCTAAAGTGTTTTCATCTACCTTAAGGCTCTGATCCAAATTTATAATCACTGTTCTAGCTAGAAGGCATCTGTCTCTACTACATGGCACAAAAGGGGGCCTGGACCCGTATGGCTGCTCAATCAACCACACTGATATTTTTCGTAAGATCCTGAAGCACTGCTATTCATTTTTTTCAGCAGTCTTCTCCTGAGTTGAGCTAATGCTTCTTTCTTGAAACTGATCCTAATGGCTTCGTATCTTTCAGAGATTCCTCACATTCTTTTGGTCTTCCGAGGGCACCCTCCTATTCAAAACCAGCTTTGCTGAAGTTATTTTATTTTCTATGTTTAAAATATCTTATTTTTTCTCTACTTTCTAAGGATTTGGAGTAATTCCAGGTAAACTCACTTAACAGTGATTATGATTTTCTTTGCAATTTCACCAAATAATGGATTTCTCTCTAATGATAATTTAATAATTGATCCTTTTATTAAGACTATTTCATAACATTCCATAGGAGAAAAAAGAGAAAAAAAAAAATCACTGAAGCTGGTCAAATTTACAGTCCTTAGAGTCTTGGGTAATCCTGAAAGTCACTACCATGGTTATCTTCTTATGGAAATTTTAAAAATATGACTATATCTTTAAAATTCATAAATAAAAATTCATAAAAATTTTCTCAAAGCTAATTATTAAAGTTTTTACTTACCTTTACTTTCACTTTCTTAAAGAATATTAACTATATACAATATTATAAATACATTATAGATATATAATACATGTTACATGTACAATATATATGTAATAATTATAAATGTGTAATCTATATTAACTAACAATTAGACCAAATGTTGTTTATTCGTGTAATATATATTACACACACATTAGATTTTTTTTTAAAAAATGAATAATTTATTTATTGCCTTCTGGGATTTCTTTTAAATTCTTAGGTAACAAAGTTAAATAAAATTTTAGGTATCTAAAACACATTTTGACCTCTTCGAAATTTGAAGTCAAACATAAGAGCTCTTTGAAAAAAATTTTTTAAAAAAGAGCTCTTTGAAATGGGTAACTAGAAAAGAAAGTTTTAATCACACAGACATTAAAGAGAAGGCAAATTCTATAACACGATAGATATTTGCAATAATCCCTAATGTGACAAAAAAAAGTTCTTCAAAATAGAAATGAAGCAGTCCTACCTACACTAATAGCTCATTGACTATACTGTAACTCTGTTGTAAATACTTATCAAAACAACAACCTCAGAGAATATTAACAACTGTGGATCTTTAAAGTTAGAAAGGGCTTGTCAATAATATAATAGTTCAGCACAAAGACTTTGGACTGAAAGATACATCTGAATTCCAAAACCTCCTCCTCGCTAATTGATGACAAATTAAGTTCTCTAAGCTCTTGTTTCCTTAAATATAAAATAGGAATAGTCATATTACATTAGAATTTTTGTAACGGCTCAACAAAATGAACAACTATTTATCTTCTAAAACTAGGATTTCTGTCCCTTTTCACCCCTTTTGTAAATATTTCTCCTATTTTGTACTAGAAAATTAACATGAATTTCCTCCTATGTGTAATACAAAATGATTTCCAATTTCACACCATCCTCTCAAAAACAATTACCTCTCTACTCCTAATCTGCTTAAACAGCAAGCATTCCTGACTGTGTCCTTCTTCTAATATTAAAAAACACAAACTAACTGCCAGAAAGGTTATTTGACTCTACAAAGGTCATAGAGTTAGTGAACAACAAAGCCAAGCGCTGATGCCTAGTGCGGTGTTCTTTCCACCTCATTATGTCTTAAAAATATAATGCTAACCATAATTTCACCTGAGGCTTGTAGTCTTTTAAATTCACTTGCTCATACTTACAATGGCAAAAAAAAATAGTATAGTTAAAACAAATAATTGTAAAGCTCTTGTCAAGTATTTACCTTTCTACATGCAGGACACAGCCCATTTTCATCAGTGCGAATTCGATGCCAACAAAATCGGCAAATCTGGTAGCCACAGGTGCAAGGAAAAAAGTTGATATCATCTATTTCCAAGGGCTCCATGCAAAGAGGACATTCCACAGGGTCTTCCTTTGCGTCAGGACTGCGAGACATCTTCACTTTTATTAAACAGCAGCAAAAGTTTATAATAATTTAAGGGAGAAGGAAGTTCAGCACTGTGAGCTAAAATGTAGAACTTTGAAGACCTGTATGAGAAGAAACAAAATACACTGTTTACTCCTGAAAAAAAAATCTCATATTCAACCACCAAAAGTCACAGTATCAGAAACTTTGAAAAATACTGACTGAGCAACAATTATTGCTATTACCATACAGTAGATTTCAGAATGGATTTCTTAAATTTTTTGCATATCAAGGTAAAAGGCCTGGCATTATTAATTTTTTAGATTCAACACAAACACAAAATAACTTCCTTTTTTCTATATATTGATAAAATATTTAGTACTAACCTATAAGCACCAATCATACACATTTTAAGGGAATATACAATGTAAAGCATTTTCAGCTTTAAAACAGTACCAGCCAGGGGCAGTGACTCACACCTTTAATTCTACCACTTTTGAGAGGAAAGGAGTTCAAAGTCAGCCTGAGAGACGGAGTAAGATGCCATCTGAACAAAAAATAGAGAAAATAGCTGGGAGTGGTGGTATGTGCCTGTAGTCCCAGCTACTCAGGAGACTGAGGCAAGAGGATCACTTGAGCCTGGGGTTTAAGATTACATTAAGCTATGATGACACTACTGTACTCTAGGCCAGGCAACACAGCAAAACTCTGCCACCAAAAAAACAAAAACAAAAACCTGTCTCATCTTTGAACTAAAGGTAGTTTGCATGTTATTATCAAACCCTTACCACAGAAAATAGAAAAAAGAACAAGAAATGAAAGGGAAACAAGATAGAATGCAAAATTAAGATGCCCTAGAACCTAAGTGTTTACAATTAATTGTAAAACTTGCCAATGAAAACTTCTGGGAAAATAAACACATATTAAACAAAAGTACTCCTATGGTGATGCTTACAACAAACAGGAAGGGGGAAGAGAACAGATAGACCTTCATATCCCAAACACTTTTAAAATTAAACAATCCAACTTTTAAGATTATGTAGAGTTGAAAACTTTTAGGTAAAAATTTAGGTTAAAGTCATGGTTAGACAAAAAGGTTAGATTGAAATCAATATTTTAAGTTAAAAACTGACAGCCTACAAAACTAATCTGTAACTTGATGGTAAGCTCCATGGAAATCACAGTGGTATTTTTGTATGTAATTTGACAAACTAGAATTTACATAAAAGAGTAAATGCTTGAAAATTACTTTGAAGCTTATTGGGAGAAAAAGAGAAAAATGTTGGGATTTGCCCTAGCTGATAATGAACCAGACCATAAAGCTACAATAATCTAAGTATTATCAAAATGTGTACTGTAGGCTCGGCGCCTGTAGCTCAACGGGCTAAGACGCCAGCCATGTACACCTGAGCTGGCGGGTTTGAATCAAGCCCAGGCACAGCAAACAACAATGACAGCTGCAACCAAAAATGGCCGGGCGTTGTGGCGGGCGCCTGTAGTCCCAGCTACTTGGGAGGCGGAGGCAAGAGACTCGCTTGAGCCCAGGAATTGGAGGTTGCTGTGAGCTGTGATGCCACTGCACTCTATCCAGGGTGATAGCTTGAGGTTCTGTCTCAAAAAAAAAAAAAAAAATGTATACTCTAGCCAGGTGCAGTGGCTCACAGCTGTAATCCTAGTACTCTATAAGGCCAAGGTGGGACAATTACACAAGGAGCTTGAGACCAGCCTATGAAAGAGGTGAGACAACTACTGAAAATAGAAAAAAAAAAAATTAACTGAGTATTGGGGCAAGCATATATATAATGCCAGTTATTCTGGAGGCTGAAGCAGGAGGATTGCTTGGACCCAGGAGTTTGAGGTTGCTGTAAGGTAGGCTGACATCAAGGCACTCTAACCTGGAGCAATAAAATGAGACACTGTCGTAAACAAACAAGCTCAGAATATCTGTGGCAGAAAAATAGACAAAAGAGCAAAGAAACAAAATAATCTAGAACTAGATCCATGAATTTATGAGATTTTCATACTCTTTTATTTTTTATCATTGTTGTTTTTGAAGTAAGAGTCCCACTCTGTTGCCCTAGGCTAGAGTGCCATGGTGTCAGCCTAGCTCATGGCAACCATTTATTTATCTATTTGTTTGTTTGTTCATTTAGTCCTTCGTTCATTCCTTTATTTAGAGATAAATTCTCACTCTGTTACCCTAGGTAGAGGGTTGTGGGGTCGTAGTTCACAGCAACTTCAAACTCCTGCCTCAGCTTCCCAAATAGCTGGGAATAAAGGCATCTGCCACAACACCAGGCTATTTTTTCTACTTTTAGTACAGATAGGATCTTTCTCTTGCTCAGACTGGTCTCAAACTCCTGAGCTCAAGTGATCTACCCATCTCAGCCTCCCATAGTGCCAGGTCCAGGCATAAGCCCCCAAGGTGGCCAGTTTTTCTTTTTATAGTAGAGATGGGGTCTCATTCTTGTTCAGGCTAGTCTCAAACTTCTGAGCTCAAGGGATCCTCCTGCCTTAGCCTCCTAGAGTGCAAGGATTATAGACATGAGCCATGCTCCAAGCCATGGAGCCATAAACGGTAATGGGACATTGGGCTATCCATTTGAAGCTACATGGACTGTCCATGCTACAGTCAAAATAAATCCCAAATGATCTGACTAAAGAGCTATCAATGTAACTACTGAAAACTACTGAAATTTGGAAGGAAAAAAGAGACTTTTTTTTTTAATGTTGGGATACTAAAGGCCTTTTAAAGCAAAATTCAAAAGTCCTAACACGATATGATCAACTCAGCAACATGGAAGGAAGCCAATATAAACAAAATTAAAGGCAACCAACAGAGTAAAAGATATGTTCATTATACACGAAGAAGTTAATGTGTAAAATGTATAAAGAAACCATATAAAGGCAAATAAGTTAAAAGAAAAAGAACAGAACATGATGCATAGTTCACATTCCATTAAAAGTCATTAAAATTATATGAAAAGGAAAATAATTATATGAAAAGATGATCTAGGCTTGGCACCTGTGGCTCAGTGGTTAGGACACCAGACACATGCACCAGGGTTGGTAGGTTTGAACCTGGCCTGGGCCTGCTAAATAAATAAACAAAAAATAGTCAGGTTTTATTGTGGACGCCTATAGTCCCAGCTACTAGGGAGGCTAAGGCAAGAGAATCACTTGGGCCCAAGAGTTTGAAGTTGCTGTGAGCTGTGACTCCACGGCATGCTACCGAGCTACTGAGGGCAACACAGTGAGACTCTGTCTCAAAAAAAAAAAAAAAAAAAGATCTAGCCAGGCGCAATAGCTCATGCCATCTAATACTCTGAGAGGTTGCGCCAAAAGAAGTTCAAGATCAGCCTGTGCAAGGGTAAGATCCCAGCTATAACAAAAATAGAAAAAATTGGCTGGCTATGGCTGCAGGTGCTTGTAGTCTTAGCTCTTCAGGAGGCACTCAACCCAGGGCAACAGAGTGAGACTCTGTCTCAAAATAAATAAAAAAGATGATTAACCTCTTTAGTCAACAAGGAAAAAGTATACCTTCCCATCTTTCTATAAAGTTAGTTTCCCTTGAAAGCAGAGATACTGAACTATTTGCTCTTCACAAAAGAGGAAATGAGAGCATATTATCTTTCCTTAAGTTAAACAGCTATTAGTTTAGCCTGGATTCCTTCCAGAAACTCTCAGCCTCAGAATCTATGCTCTTAATTACTCCCTTATACCACCTACCCAAGAACCTATTGAACATAAATACTGACACACATGTACCAAATATATGGCTATATTCTGTAGCGCTGTTTATAAGAATAGAAAACTGCAAACGACATACTGTCCATCAATAGGGAAATCACTAAGATAATTATGATATAGCCATAGGTAGATCTATGACTCAGAAAGATGTCTGTTTATTCTATAGTTAAGCTTGTTAAGACCAGCAAGCTTGGGCGGCGCCTGTGGCTCATTGAACAGGGCGCCAGCCCCAAATACCGAAGGTGGTGTGTTCAAACCCGGCCTCGGCTGAAGTGCAAAACAGAAAAATAGTTGGGCGTTGTGGCGGGTGCCTGTAGTCACAGCTACTCGGGAGGCTGAGGCAAGGGAATCGCTTAAGCCTAGGAGTTGGAGGTTGCTGTGAGCTGGGACACCACGGCACTCTACTGAGGGTAACAAAGTGAGACTCTGTCTCCAAAAAATAAAATACATATTTTTGGCAACAATTTAGATGATATAGATTTTTCTTAAAGTTAATAGTCTCTCTATGAAACTAATCTATAGCTTTCATATGAAGGCTATACCCAATTATAGCATAAGAAGATGGGGGAAGGGGTAAGGGAGGGGAGCATGGGTGGAGGGAGGGTAATTGGTGGGATCACATCTGCGGTGCATCTTAGAAAGGTATAGGTGAAACTTACTAAGTGCAGAATATAAATGTCTTAACACAGTAACTCAGAAAATGCCATGAAGGCGATGTTAACCAGTTTGATGAAAATATTTCAGATTGTATATGAAACCAGCGCATTGTACCCCATGAGTGCACTAATGTACACAGCTATGATTTAATAAAAAAGAAAAAAAAAGTTAATAGTCTCCTGCTTACCTCAATTTTGTTTTTTGTGATATAATAACATTTTGGTGTCTAAACTTCCAAATGTTTTATTTTCTCAGTAAAATAAATCAAATATATATACACATACAGGGTGTAAGTAATTGTATATTCATGTTAGTCTTAAGCTTGCTGGTCTTTTTTTTTTTTTTTATAGAGACAGAGTCTCACTTTATTGCCCTCAGTAGAGTGCCGTGGCATTACACAGCTCTTGGGCTTAAGTGATCTTGCCTCAGCTTCCCGAGTAGCTAGGTTTATAGGAACCCACCACAATGCCTGGCTATTTTTCGAGATGGGATCTCGCTCTTGCTCAGGCTGGTCTCAACTCCTAAACTCAAGCAATTCACCTGCCTCAGCTTCCTAGAGTGCTAGGATTATAGACGTGAGTCACCATACTCAGCCTAAAAATGTATTCTTTTTGCAATTCAAATGGACAAACTTAAAAAAAAAAAAAAGAAATTATTTTCCTTTCCTTTAGGAAAATTGAATTACTTCAAACTTTTTTTTAATAATTAGAAGAAAAGTACAATGAAGTGGAGTCTCTTTGTAAATCTATAGTTACTTTAAAAACCTAAGTTTAAAAAAATCATTATAAACAATTCAGGACTCCTGGTTTACAGATACAGTTTTGCCACTCTCCATTTTCCTCATCTATGTGATTTCTAATGGGTCTTCCAATTTAAACACCAAAAACTGTATGTGTACACAGGCTCAAATGGAGGGTCCACTAACAGGAAACTCAACTGAAAAACACTGAAGGGTGCTACCTAAACTTCCAATATCTCTGATACTAAGGAATTATTTATTTCCTTAGCCTCAGCTTATAGACTTTTAGTGATATAATTTATGGAATGTTGAAAAGCAAACACATTGGGGCTTATGAGTTAAAAAGCTTCTATAAAGTAAATTACTATAAATAAAAGATGACATATTGAGGTTTTGCTTTTTGATTCTTTATTTTTTAATTTTAAAAAGTTTGCAAGCGTATGTATCTTTCAGTTTACAGGGATGTTTAGAGAGAAAGAAAGTGATGAAGTAGGAAGAAATCCCTCAGGATACTTAAAACCAAATACACAGCTCACAGCAACCTCCAATTCCTGAGCTCAAGCAAGTCTCCTGTCTCTGCCTCCCAAGTAGCTGGGACCACAGGCGCCCACCACAACGCCTGACCATTTTTTGGTTGCAGCCGTCATTGTTACTTGGCGGGCCCAGGCTGGATTCGAACCCGCCAGCTCAGGTGTACCTGTCTGGTGCCTTAGCCTGTTGAGCCACAGGCGCCGAGCCAGGCACACCTCTACCATGAATAGACACCACACAAATCAGCTGCCAAATGTAATTTCATGAATGGTAAAGGGTAGGAGGGCAGTCTACTGTGGTAGAACACTGGAATTCAAAGCAGAAGAACTGACTTATGCCTCATCTCTTTCACTAAATAGCTATATAATCTTGGATAAGACACTCAAAAGCTATAGGACTTGATTTACTCATCTGAAAAATGTGAAGTGACACAAACTTTTAGGGAATTTCAAGTATAAATTTCCTTAATGTAATTCCTCTGAAATAAGCTTTTTTTTTTTGAGACAGAGTCTCACTACATCACCCTCAATAGAGTCCTGTGATGTCATAGCTCACAGCAACCTCAAACTCTTGAGCATAAGCAATTCTCTTGCCTCAGCCTCCCAAGTAGTTGGGACTACAGGCTGCCCGCCACAATGCCCAGCTATTTTTCAGCTGTAGTTGTCATTGCTGTTTGGCAGGCCTGGGCTGGGTGGCTAACGCCCTAGCCGCTGGGCTACAGGTGCTGAGCCTGAAATAAGCTTTTAAAATAAGCTTTGAAATAAATTCTCTCCTTTCCGAATATCTTAACCCCAATTTTCACTTACTGAATATTAATTTTATTTCATAAGCCAGTCAACCAAAATTAAAATAAAAATAAAACAGAATCAATTGAAATAAAAAGATTTATAATGTTAGAATCAACAGAAATAAAAAAATATTTTTAAATGAAAAAGGCAAGGAAAGCTAGTAATTTTCCTAGATGGGATCTGAGAGTTATTAGAAGTGATCAGTTTATGATTCAGTAATTAATTCTGCAGGAAAAAAAATTCATTCCAATTCGCATAGTGACTTAATAACAACATAGTACACACTTTATAAAAGATGAAACTGAGGGCTCGGCGCCTGTGGCTCAACGGGCTAAGGTGCCAGCCACGTACACCTGAGCTGGTGGGTTCGAATCCAGCCTAGGCCCGCCAAACAACAATGACAGCTGCAACCAAAAATTGGCCGGGCGTTGGGGCGGGCACCTGTAGTCCCAGGTACTTGGGAGGCAGAGGCATGAGACTTGCTTGAGCCCAGGAATTGGAGGCTGCTGTGAGCTGTGATGCCACCGCACTCTATCCAGGGTGATAGCTTGAGGTTCTGTCTCAAAAAAAAAAAAAAAGATGAAACTGAGCCTGAAGTGTTGAAAACACAATTCAAAAACAAGATTATCAAATTCAAAAATAAGATTATCAGATTCAAAACTCATGCCCTTTCCAATATGGTAAGACAGAAGCCATGATTATTAAAGTTGCAGCTGCATATTCTTGGTTCGACTACAAATGCCCAAAAAGTAAAATGGCATTTACTTTTACACAATTAAATATTACAGCAAAATTCTACCTCATTACCTAAACTAATACTTACCTGCATAATGATGCTTTTGCATCATCAAAAATCTCACGTATCTCAGAGTGCACAAAATCATATACTGAAAATTACGCTCAAAAATTCCTTACCACTTAGGAAGTACTAGTTTTGTGGTTAGAACATTGTTCAAAAGATATATATAAAAATATACTATAATATAAGGTCATACAGCCACTGTGGAAAATAATTAGGTAGTTATTCAAAAAGTTAATCTTAGATTTAGCAGATGATCCAGCAATACAATTCCTAGGTAAAATTGAAAACACCCAAAGAATTGAAAACTGAGGACTTGAATAGACACTTGTACACCAATGTTCACAGCACCATTATTCACAACAGCCAAAAAGAAGAAAGAATCCAAGTGTCTATCAACAGATGGCCAAGCAAAATGTAGTACAATAGAATATTCAGCCCTAAAAGGAATCAAGTTCTGATATATGCTACACCATGGATAAATACTGAAAACATTATGCTAAGTGAAATAAGCCAGTCACAAAAAGACAAATATATTATGATTTCAAACCAAAATATACAAATTCAGAGACAGAAAGTAGGATAAAGATTACCAAGTGCTTAGGGGAGGGAAAAATGCTGGGATGATGAAAAACTTCTAGAAATAGATGGTGAGGATGGTTACACAACACTGTGAATGTACTTAACACCACTGAATTGTACACTTAAAAATAGTAAATTTTTATATGACATATATTTTGTCACAATAAGAAAATAAAAAAATGTATATTTATATATAGTACATAATAAATAGTACTTTTGCAAATTTTTTAAAGAATTTAATTAATTAATCCTTTAGTTTTCTGCCAATCTAATAGTGAACTTTAATAAGTTAAATGTGTGTATGATGCAACTCTACTACATATAATTACACAGAAATTACACTCTTGAATATTCTATACAACCAAAGATATACATACTATAATTAAACACAAATGAAAGCTATTTACTGATATAAAAAATACATAAACACACATACTTTGGTATCTAGTATGACATCTTAAAAGTCTCCATAAAAGGGCGGTGCCTGTGGTTCAGTGAGTAGGGCGCCGGCCCCATATACCAAGGGTGGCAGGTTCAAACCCGGCCCCGGCCAAATTGCAATTAAAAAAATAGCTGGGCGTTGTAGCGGGCGCCTGTGGTCCTAGCTACTTGGGAGGCTGAGGCAAGAGAATTACCTAAGCCCAAGAGCTGGAGGTTGCTGTGAGCTGTTAACATCATGGCAATCTACCAAGGGCAATGAAGTGAGACTCTGTCTCTAAAAAAAAATAAAATAAAATAAAAAGTTTCCATAAAAAAATATGCTATTCGATATATATAGAACTATGAATTTTTATAATTTATATATATAATACCATATACTATATACTTTACCTAATCAATGTTTTAACTATGAAATTATTGTTTACTTAATAATTAGTCTATTCACATTAGACTGGAAGTTCCAGGAGAGAAGTTACCTGGTACATCACATTTACGTCAGTATACCAAGCAGCTACAACATGACAGCTAGTAAACAGTTAAGCACTTACATAGTTAATGAATGAATAAATTATGTTACATGTCAGCTGTAAATAGACAACTTTTTAAAAAACAGCACGCTTAAGTTGTATACTGCTTCTGTATTAGACATCTTTCACAAAGTACGTTATTTATATAAATTATACAAAGACAAAATACTGACTGAACTGTAAGTATAGGGAGTTTGCTAAGTGAAAAAAGCAAGATAAGTGACTGTTTAAATATCACCATGAATTCTTATTCTCCTTTTTAAATCAAGTACCAAGGTACCGATAGACTTATACTGTGAATATGTACCATTAATATGTATACACTATTGAACTCAAGACTGACTGTATAACCTTTAGGAAACCAGGAAAGCTTATTTAAGTTTTAGAAAAATATCTACCGAAGAACTCAAAAATCTATCACATAAAAGGTTAAACTGCAGTTATATAGAAAAATCAACCATACAGGACTACATTCACCTCTCTACCACTTTTGTATTTATTTGGTAAAATATTTGTATTTAACTTTTCTAAGACATAAAATAAACTTAGAGACGCCTACAAGTTACTCCTGTAACACATCCCCAGAGATAGGTGAGACTCTCCTTCCAAAAGAACAGACTCCATTTGCAAGAATGTGATGACGTCCCAAAGCCTAAAGACAGTCTCTCAAACCCAAGCAGGATGAAGTGAAAGGCAATTTGGGATGAGACTGAAGGTATATGCTACAGGGTAGAACCAGAGAATAAGACAGCCAGATGAGCCCTCCCGGGATCTAAATAAGTCTTAAGTACGGACCTCAACATCTGTTTGGATCTGGTTGAGATGCAATTTAAAATCTAAGGTATGGCTGAAGACAAGAGAGCAGTCAGCCAGTGGAGCTTAAAAGCTAGGGGTAGTCAGGGAAATAAAGTAAAAGAGAGTTGAAAAGCATTGTAGTTCAAGGGTACAAATCTGAGCCCTTAAGGAACAATACAGAGGCATAATACTGCAAGAGGGAAAAAGACTTCACTAAAATAATTTACCCAGTCACTAATAAATAGACCAATATGACAAGCCTGGGAAGAGGGTGGGAGGTTGCAAGACAAGCACCCAGAGTTGATATATTATATAAAATCTTCAATTTCCAACATAAAATTATAAACCATGGAAAGAAACAGGAAACTATGACCCATATACCTGAAAAAATAAAGGCAAAAAAAATCTGTCTTCAAGAGTAACCAGAAGTTGGATTTACTAAAGACTTCAAAACACATACTATCCATCTGTTCCAAGATCTTAAAAAAAAACATAATTAAGGAAGTAAAGATGACATTAATACAATAAATAGATAATACCAACAAATATATGGGCATTAAAAAGAACTAAATGGAAATTCTAAAGTTGGAAAGAACTGCAAAACTTCACTAGAAGCACTCTAAAGTACATTTGAACTGACAGAAGAAAGAAATGGCAAAATTGAAGAGACTGTTAGAGATTAGGCAAGCCAAAGAACACTGAGAATAAAGAACCAACCAAATGGCTCGGCACCTGTGGCTCAATGGGCTAAGGCGCCAGCCACGTACACCTGAGCTGGTGGGTTCGAATCCAGCCCAGGCCCACCAAACAACAATGACGGCTGCAACCAAAAAATGGCCAGGCGATGTGGTGGGCACCTGTAGTCCCAGCTACTTGGGAGGTGGAGGCAAGAGACTCGCTTGAGCCCAGAAATTGGAGGTTGCTGTGAGCTGTGATGCCACAGCACTCTTTCTAGGGTGACAGCTTAAAGTACTGTCTAAAAAAAAAAAAAAAAAAGAATCAACCAACTAAACAAACAAAAAACATGGCCTCAGAAAAATGTGGAACACCATTAAGCATATCAATACATACATAATGAAGTACTAGAAGAACAGGAGAGAAAAGGGAGAAAACAAAATATCTGAAGAAATGGCTGAAAATGAAGAACTAGAGGTATATAACAACACAAATATATCTCACAAACATAATCTGAGCCAAAAAAAAAAAAGCAAGACATAAAGATTATATGATGCTGGTCATAAAATTTCAACAGATTAAAAAAAAAACCCATCCTGGG